>SNQJ01S0047539.1:0-10276 GCA_010110895.2 Picea sitchensis | reverse complement strand
CTTTACATATGTCTAGTGCTCCTTTCCTGGCTTTGACATATAACTACTCAAAGCTCCCACTGCATGGGCAATGTATGGTCTAGTATAGACCATTGCATACATCAAAATGCCAACACCAATAACAAAGGGTACTTGTGACATGTATTTTTCCTCTTCCTGTTGATGTTTTGTAGCATCAGGAAGGTATTCTCACATGACCCTAGGCGTTGGGCATGTGCGAATCGTCGTGGGCACCACATCACACTTTTCGTTTGGTGAAACCTCCCTTGTATTTTTAGTTGGGGGGCCTGGGGGTTTGGTGATGGGATTTGTGGTATTTTTTTGATGCTTCACACCCATAGAGAATGCCTAATTTGATGTTGACTTGTGAGGGGATTTTATGATGATCCCTAAGGATTGTATATAAAGGAGAGAGGTCACTGTGGCATTTCATTATGTAGTAAATGTGTGGAAACATGATGGAGCTAGCATAAGTGGGTATACACTTGTGCTAGGAGGCTTGGTGATCTCAATGATCTAGGTGGATATCAATGGCCACCCACCTATTCCAACTAGCTCAAAACAATTTTCTGACAACTTACTATTTTTAACAATTTTTTTGTTCCTAAACTTTCGAGGCCATTTTGAGGGCCTAAATGAATGTTTTTCAGGACCGGGCACCTTAAAGATCGACAAAGGCCCTGATTGAGCCACCAAAATGGATCTCCTTGAAAATACCTTTCCAATGAGCTATCGTGCGCCCCAAATGGAGATCGCATGCCAAAGTTACACCCCCGGGAAGTTGATACACCAAACTACCCAAAATGGGGTCCACAAAATTGTTGGCTTTTCATCTTCCAGGGTTAAGATTTTGTATTTTCGTTATGATAAAAATGGGTTTGGAGCCTCATTGTAAAATCATCTTCTTGCGAATGTGAGTATCCGTCACATCTCTTCTCAGAGATAAGTTTCCACCATTCTAGTGAGTCTTTCACTCTGTATTTCTAAAGTTTTGTACATTTTGCTCATTAATAAAAATTGTGTATTACTGTATCTCTATGTTTATGGTTGCATCTATGATATATTTCCGTTATATTATTGGATATCTTCTCGATATATCTGTACATTTCTTGATTATATCTCCTCTCTCATTTTGTGCCGAAAATAATCCAGATCAGTGGTATCAGAGTAGGGTGCTCTTGATCATTTTTTTTTCAGTGCATGTCCTCGACAAGGTCCGAGTATATCAAGTTGGGTCTCGAGATTGTCTCTCTTGAGGACAATCATTCTCTCACACCCAAGAAACCCTCCATGGCGGAATAAAAGAAAAATGACAAAGTAGACGATTTTATTAATCTGTTGCTTGAGCAAGCTCTCACGCAATAGATGGACATAATGATGGAGAATTTTCCCCACATCCTTTAATGCATGTTGATAACAACCGGTGCATCTTCATCAAGAAACCACTTTGGAGGCACCTTTCCTTTCAAGGTACATGTTAATTTTTATATTCCCATATTTGAAGGACTGATAGATGCATATGCCCTAGAAAAATGGTTAAATCTGCTAGAAGGTTATTTCTCTGTTCACAATTTTTTCGGCAAGGAAAAGATCAACTTCGCACTCCTTAAATATCTCCCCCATGTCAAAAATTGGTGGGAAAATTAGTGGGAGAAAATTTCCACAGAGGAGTCTAGAATATATGGGGTTGATCCCACTTGGGATTTTTTTATGGATGCGGTCAAGGAACAATATCACCCTGTTGGAAACTATGATGACCAATACATGAGATGGACCACACTGCGGAAAGAGAGGGGCCAATAAGTGCCAGAGTTCACCAATACCTTCCATACCTTGTGCACCAAGATGGGTATCAAATACTCCGAGCAAAATTTGGTTTTGAAATACCATGGGGATCTACACATATACATCCAAACTGAAATGGATTTTCTGGACATCTCATCACTATGTGATGCTTATCGATATGCTGTTAAAATCGAGCATAAATTTAAGCACTAGAAAAAATGGGAGTTCGGGTCTGCAAATGCACAACAACCAAAGTATGATAAAGACAACCCTAGCAAAAAACATCCTGAAAACCAGTCGAAGCCACAGGAAAAGAAGGGTCATGAAAAGATGAAGAAGGACACTAGAAAGTGGTGCGATTTACACAAAATCACCTGGAAAAAAACTGATGAATGTTGCTCAAAACAGTCATTGGTGGCCCAGATCAATTACAAGGAGCTGAACCCTGATTCAAAGTCTGATTTAGAAAATAATGGGAGAAGAAAGATCATCGACGTAGACCCCACTGCTACTGTCGCAACCAAAACAATTTAACCAGAAGAACCAACGGATCCTGAAGAGGGGGAGTGCCTCTTCCATTCAAATATGTGGGTGAAGGGGACCCCATTTCATTTCATTGTTGATAGTAGAAGCCAACATAACCTCATCTCACTAGAGGTCGTCAAACAATTGGGATTGTCGACAAAACCACATCTGCAACCATAGAACATCGGGTGCCTTCGCGAGGGATGAGATCTCTATGTCAAGAAACAATGTCAATTGTCATACGAAATCCATCCCTTCAAGGGTGAGGTATTATGTGATGTTTCCCAACTAGATGTCTGTGATGTTCTTTTTGGCCAACCATATATATGGAAGTGCCATGCTATTTATGAGTCTCGACCCTATAGTTTCATTGTTACTCTGGGGGTAATCTCTACATGATACCAGAGGTAGTTCCAACTACTATCCCACCTAAACAATTTCGCAAGGTAGTATCTCATACTACAAAATTGATCTTCTTCATAGTCTGTTCAAAAGGTGAACAAAAGAACACCGCAACCATTGCAGCCTCAATCCAAGCACCTTCTATCCAACAGAAGCAAGTCAACAACATTGAAGCAAAGTGAAAGGATTCCTTTCACACACATGCATATCATGTATCCAAATTGGTTCAAAAGGTACAACCCTTCCAACCATAGGTTTGTGACAATGTCCAACAAGCTAAGCAAGACAACTTCTCCAATAAGGAAAGAAGCTCATCAAGATGTAGATTCAACAAACACTTTTCCGTCTCCCCTGGGCACTCAACGCAATGGATACCATTACTTACTAATGAGGGAGGATTGATCCAGATTGATATTGGTGGCCACCCACCTATTCCAACTAGCTCAAAACAGTTTTATGGCAACTTACTATTTTTAGCAGTTTTTCGGTTCCTAAACTTTTGGGGCCATTTTGAGGGCCTAAATGAAGGTTTTTCAGGATCAATCGCCTCAATTATAGTTGACGGATTTTATTGAGCCCCCAAAATGAATCTCCTTGATGATACCTTTCCAATGATCTATCGTGCACCCCAAACGAAGATCACATGCTAAAGTTTATTCGGTTGTACGACTACTATTACACCAAAACCCACAGGGTGATTGGTAAACTCACCACTGCTAGATTTCAAGGATCCACAAGAGGCGATTAGTCCATTGTCACAATACACCAGGGAGCGTTGACTACTTGCAATTTCGTGCAACAATATCCCCCTCAGCACGAGCCAAGTGTGTATCAAACTCGTGAACTCTAGCTCTGATACCATTTATTCGGTAGTACGACTGCCGTTACACCAAAACCTACAGGGTGATTGGTAAAATCACCACTGCCAGATTTCAAGGATCCACGAGAGGCGATTAGTCCCTTGTCACGATACACCAGGGAGCGCTGACTACTTGCAATTTCGTGCAACAGATGTTGTTGATGTTTCCTAGTGACTTGGTGTGCTGATGCATGATGCTAGTGTCATTTGGGCATATTATTAGAGGGTGGACTTATGGAGACACTTATTTCTATTTTTGGAGGTGTATATTTTATCATTTGATAGAATTTTGACATGGTCAAAACCCTAATTCACCTTTAGCTCTTTGGATTTATTTTGTTGAATATTTCCCACTTTCGATTTTGGGGTTTGACTACTTCATATTTCTAATTTATACATGGAGTTGGTTGCCTTGGGATTTACACCCATGGATTGGTTGCATGCATCTTCTGGAACACTTTCTATTTTTGGAGGTTGGTCATGGAGCATTCTCCTAGGAATAATATTTTATTTTTATATCTCTCATTCACCTCAGAGGGCGAACTTTGTGAGCACTTTTAGGTGGACCCTTGAGCACATCCTCCTAGATTAAAGAATGTTTTATTATATTTTAGATGCATCCATTCTTGGAAGGTGAAATCTATGTGGACCCATTTAGCATTTGAATTGGTATAATACCTAATACTCGATGGTGCATACTCTCTCAAGGAGGTTAGTGTCTTGATATTATCAACCATGGATCTAACTAATCCAATATTTTATAATTTTTTGACTTATCATGGAGTCAGTTAGAAAGATAATATATTTTATTGTATGAAATATTTAACTCACTCTATATAAAATGGATTTTCTCTCCATTTCATTTGCAATTGGCAATTGGAAAATTTGGTGTTAGAGAGTGAAGACGTGAAGGAATGAATAAAATTATATGAGCTTGGAGATGATGTTGAGCTTCCCTTATTTATCAAACCTTTAAATACTAATGAATGAATCATCAGGTATTGATCTGCTTTGTTGTATGGTTATGTTATGTTTTTCAATTTTTGTTTATATGGTATATAATATTCTTGTTATCATACTTATGTGAAAGATTAATAATGAACTCAATATTCATTTTGGAATATGCAATATGAGGAGGTTATCCCTCTTTCTTATTTTTTGTTTTTGTCGTTTCCATTTTTCCATCAAACTAAGTTGCAGATTTGGAAGTACTTTCAGCTATGAAACAACTCCTTCACATTTGCATGGATGAGTGGCACCATTATCCCTCCAAGAATTGATTCTATAGATTAATTTCAACAAATGATTTTGGGTAAATTGTATAAAACTAGTTCCTTTTACTTTAAGTACACACCAAAGTGATGAATGCATGAAATAAGTTATTTCATCCAAGAGGTTGAATGTGGTAAACTAACCCTTTCAACCATATAGCCTACCTCAAAGTTATTGGTTATAACACACTAATTCTTTCATTCATTCAATGTTCCATGACTCCATTAGCCCTTTAAATTGATAGGTAGTAGTATCACATCATCCCATTTCCTCGTTTCCCTATCCTTTCCTTTTCATACCCACTTTTCTGTTTGCAATACCACATATCATTACTACAATCAGTTTATTTTTATCAAGGATTAGTATTAATTTTTCACCTTGATCCCCCACTTTGTAGACTTGATAATCCTATCCTTAGGAAATCCCCTCTTGAGTTGGAGAACAACCAACCAAAAGAGAGAGGAAGAAGTTGAGGAGGTGAGAATAGGTAGCTAAGGTGCACAAAACTAACACCTTGGTGATTGGGACTTTACGCTTTTGTTGGTGCTAGATTTTGTTGTAACAATAAATAGCCTTTCATGGAATTCAAAGTGCAACATAACCATTGATGAATGTAGCAATTTGGCATAATTCAACCAATATGAACATCAATGTTTATGTCACATTGTGACATAAACATTGAGGAATGAAGTAATCCATCAGAACACTTGAGGGATGTTGTAATGCAACATAATCCTTGAAGAAATGTAGCAATGAGACATTACCAGTGCAAAATGTTGCAATTCAACATAAGTAAACAAAGATGAACATTGAAATACACCACTTAACCATTGGGAACATCACAATCCAACATCACCCAAAGTAACGTCGTAATGTGACAAAACCCCTTATGAACATTTGAGCATTGACATGTGATAATTCTTAGTGACCATGTCAAGAAAACCAATATGAATGTCACAATGTATAGCCAACGATGGGGAATGTCACAATCCCACGTAACCCTTGAGGAACCTCACAATGCAATATAACACTTGTTAAATGTTGCAATGTGATGTAACAATTGACAAGCCACTACATTTTAACATAGGTTCAAGCAAGATGAATAATTGTGTAACCATTGAGGAATGCAAAATTAAAGATAATTCAACAAAGATGAATATCCCAATGTGACATAACCATATTTAAAGCCTCATTGTGTCACAATGCTTGACCTCTTGAGGTTATTTTCCAAACTAGCACCCTTTGTAGAGGTGCTAATGGGGACAAGCATAACATATTTTCACGAGAAATGCACCATTGTGTCACCTTAGCATTGTTTCCATACCTTTCACTTTAGACCAACTCCTTGAAGCCCACGGGGTATCCAAATCCTTGGAAATAAACTTGTGCAATACTTCTTGGTAGCTTACAATACAATTCACTTCAAAATACACACCTCAATATAATGGGTTTGAATGGTAGTTGCCAGCGAAGTAGTTGAATGCCTTGAGAATATTCAAACAAGAAATAGGAAAATAAATACCATAATATAAATATTGTTAGGATATAATTAATTAATTGTTGAGATATGAAATAAATATTCTACAACTTGTAAGTATAAATCATCACTATGATGTCCTCTTTGGATGAAGAAGCACTTTTATTGCATATGGGTGAGATATGTTCCATAAATAATAAAATGATATGAGGGACTACCTCTGGATTATATGTTGTAAATTGGACCAGATAGCTTCTGTCTAAAAATTTCAGAATCTGATATATGATAGATAACACAGAAAACCTGATTTTTGGGTGAGGAAAAGCACCCCAAGAGTGCCTAAAACACTTGTAATGATAAACCTTGGGTACTATATTCTGAATATTGAACAAAATATGTAAAAATTAGAGAATGAATTGTACAGTGAAATGAATATAACCAATGCAATTAGCTCCGAACTTGCACCAAGGGAGGTGGTGTTAGGGGTTTCACCATACATTCAAAATGTAAAATAACAACTATGAAGCACTTATGAGACAAATTTAACCATTATAAAATGTTATATATCATTTATAAACAATACACAAGTCAAATATAATCTAAGGTAGGGTTAGAAACCAACTTTTAGGGTTTGATCAATTTCAACTTTCTTTGTTTGTAATTTAATTTCCAAAAATTGATAAAGCTCTTAAAAAACCCACAAAATGTTAGATAAATACTTTAAGCACAAATGTGTGGGGATAATTTTCTCTATTAGGGTTAAATATGAACAATTTATTGTAAACCCTTGGGACAAAAATGTTTAGAAAATGAAAATAAGCCAGTTAACTTTGCACTAGACAATGAATAAATATTTTTTGATGGTATATTTTATACATTTTGTATTTTTTATATTTATATGACACTAAAAGAAAATATTTGAATTTTAGTGTTTTTGTGATTGGTTGTTGGGAGTTAATCTTAGTGTCTCCCACCTAGACTTATGGGGTCAAGAAGTTTGCGCCTGTAAGAATTGTTTATTTGATTTTTATAGATTAGAGTGGGAGACTAGTGCCTCAAAGATAATATTTTGTTGTATAATCAAGACAAACCATATAAAATCAAGGCCCTACAAGAAGAGTTTCCCCAACGGAATAACCTTCACC
This sequence comes from Picea sitchensis, assembly GCA_010110895.2. Taxonomy (NCBI): domain Eukaryota; kingdom Viridiplantae; phylum Streptophyta; class Pinopsida; order Pinales; family Pinaceae; genus Picea; species Picea sitchensis. The sequence goes on along the minus strand of SNQJ01S0047539.1, from coordinate 2,811 downwards.
AACAAGAACAAAAGACTTGGAAATAATACTTAAAATCGAGAATGAGTATATAACTAATCAATACAAGAGATAAGCATTTACCAAATCATTTTAAGGAAGATGGAAGAGATACAATATCCTCCTTCCAAGTATTTTTGCAACTCCTCAATGGGTGAATCTTGCTAGATTTTGAAGTAAAAGTGAAAATTCACAATGTTATTTGAAATGCCAAGAAGAATAACCAAGAAAGAAAAAACTCCAAGAATTGACACCAAAACACCAAGTAAAATATCTTTTGTTAATGGATTCAAATGATCTCCAAAAATTCACAACATTTGGAATGAGGGAGGGCATATATTTATAGATGGCCAGCTCACAATTCATGGTGTGCTATCAAACTTTAAGAATCACATGAGATACTTAGTGAAAAGTGTGATGTTCCCAAGGACACAATTTGATGAACAAGTGGAGATTAAAGGGATTATCAGTTGAGAAATTTTATGGCATAATTATGGTATAATTGAATATAATGAAGTAGAGATAGATAATTGGCTAGTTGATTATTCTATGAAAATCAAGATATTGAGGAGGCAATGCATGCCATTTATCATGACTTAAGAGATTTGGAATGTGAATTATTTAATATCAAAATGAGGCATGAAATACATGCAACAATGAAAAATTACATTGAATATTGGTTTAAAGGGCAGTTTCTAAATTAACTAAGAAGAAGGCCAAGAAGCAGCAGTTGAGACAATTCCTATAACTATCAATGAGGAAATAAAAAAGGGACAACAACAAGAAAGTAGAAAAAGAGAGAGACTATCATAGTAATTTTATGTTGATCACATGGCTATGGAGTTTTTTTCATCTGGTTACTCCACTTCTTTGACTAGAAAGGTTAACTGACATTAACTCCTTCTTGTCTTCTTTCTAGGTCTTGCTACTACAATAAATGCCCCACCTTTTTCTCTCCACAAATTACTTCTTGTTTATATTATTTTCTTTATGGTCCACGAGCTAATCCCAATCATAACGACCAACACATTTAAATTTCAAATCTTTGTAACATACTATATTTCTTACAAATCCCAAAGAGAACTATTTGAGGGATGTAGAGTTTGTGATTGTATTTTATAACTTTGCGTTTTGAGTATAAAATATTTGAGATTGATCTATAATTTTATTTATTTGGGCTCCATATGTGTTTACTCTATTAAAGTTCTCTTATGTGTGCAAAATATTTTTCTTTTATTTTTATAGGATCATAAAATCTTTAGTTTAGCTGATGGATGTGAGGAAATTTTGATTATCTTTTTTAAATATGTGATGTGTGAGGTTCCTAGTCATCTCTTAGGAACTCTCTTTAAAAATAAAACATTTTTTTTTTTTTTTTTATTTTTTTTTTACAATCTTTATATTTCTTTGACGACAGACTTTCTCAAAGATCTATATTATTTTGAAAATCTAGAATTCCAAGAATATATTGAAACAAGAGAATTACCACCTCTATAAAAATGTATGGTGATTTGTATCCCAGGTAGAGGTTGTCACATTTCGGTCCTAGCCGATTCAAGCATCAAAACCACGTTCCCAGAATTTGGCAATCAAATCACTACATACTGGAGGGGTCCTTTGTCCCATAAAAAAGGGAGTCTCACATACCAATTTGGTGTATTGTGGAGTCTTGGTGTAAAAATTAGGTATTATTATTATATATTATCAATTAAACTCATTTTCATCATCTTATGAGATTAAAATCATGCCTGGTTAATAATATTATAGATAGGAGCTCCAATTAGCAGTAGAGGAATGCATCTAGGGAGACATAGGTGAGAATTTCTAGTGGCGGTGGTCTTGGTAGGAATTTACTATGGAAGGAAGAATATGGCATGAGAAAGAGGGAATTTGTTTACGCGAGCATCTTAATCCCATGGTTACAAGAATGCATACATTTTCCAAAATAGAATTTCTCTTTTGACTGATGATCGACGTGCATAAGATATCATATGGCTTCACCAAAAAATTCCAACACCTTTTTTATGTGTAGGGATTAAAGTTATGAGATGAATTTGAAAGTGTCAACCAGAGGGGAGATTTTATTTAAAGTTATGAGATGAATTTGAAAGTGTCAACCAGAGGGGAGATTTTATTGGAAGTGTAAGAGTAGTGTTTGCAGAGGTATAAATAAAAATTATACCCAACACATTGTGATGCATTTCACAACTCAAACAATCCAGACAACATGATCGTGGATTGAGGACATGAAAGGACAACAAATTTACATATAAATCAAATTCCAACACAAAAAAACATATTCAAAATCTCATAAACACTCAATTATTTATCTACAAACTCTACAAATTGTTTAAGCCAAAATATATAAAAATTTACCAAAAACAAAGATGAGCTTATCTTTTGAATGATGCAGTCCAAGAAACTCGTTTAGATTGATCAATTTCCACCCAATCATAGGTAATCCACTATGGACACCACTCTTTATTTGGGCTATGATATCGCCAAGGAGAAGTAGTAAAATAAGGTTTTGAATTCAAACCAAATAGGTCCAAACCAAGCAATTTTCACTTCTAGGCTTCCCAAGGATAGAGTATCTCTTAGGCACCCAGATTACCTGCTTCACACAAAATGAGTTCTTCCTTCTTTGCTACACATTACTTTAGAAATTTTGCCTTCATGTTCTCTTCAGTGTGTGCATAGAAAGGTCCAGGTTAACATCTCAAGCTTCTACATAGTTTCCTTGGTTTCTTGGCACTTTTTCCAAGTTTAATGAGTCAATTTCATGCCTAGTTTGTTCTATAGTGGAGTAACTAT
>SNQJ01S0047538.1:83042-117956 GCA_010110895.2 Picea sitchensis | reverse complement strand
TTCAAACTTGGGCCTGGAACGTGACCCGAAGTTGAGAAAAAGCAGCCTAAGAACTACACGTCTTCGCCCGCAATTAAGACTCTGGTGTACAACTCTCAAATGGGTATCCAAATATGATTTCGTACACGGACACAGAGAGCTTTCCTCTTCAACCCATTATCCCACTTCGTTCAAACTTGGGCCTGAAACGTTACCCAAAGTTGAGAAAAAGCGGCCCAAGAACTACACGTCTTCGCCTGCAATCACAATTGTGGTGTACAACACTCAAATGGGTATCAAAATATGATTTCGTACGCGGACAGTGAGATATTTGATCTTCAACTCGTAATCCCACTTCGTTCAAACTTGGGCCTGGAACGTGACCCGAAGTTGAGAAAAAGAGGCCCAAGAACTACAGATCTTCGCCCGCAATCAAGATTGTGGTGTACAACTCTCAAAAGGGTATCCAAATATGATTTCATACGCGGACACAGAGAGCTTTGCTCTTAAACCCATAATCCCACTTCGTTCAAACTTGGGCCTGGAACGTGACCTGAAGTTGAGAAAAGGTGGCCCAAGAACTACACGTATTTACCCACAAACAAGACTGTGGTGTACAACTCTCAAATGGGTATCCAAATATGATTTCGTACGTGGACACATAGAGCTTTTCTGTTTAACCCGTAATCCCACTTCGTTCAAACTTGGGCCTTAAACATGACCTGAAGTTGAGAAAAGGCGGCCCAAGAACTACACATCTTCTCTATCAATAAAGACTTTGGTGTACAACTCTCAAATGGGTATCCAAATTTGATTTCGTACGCAGACACGGGGAGATTTGCTCTTCAACCTATAATCCCACTTCGTTCAAACTTGGGCCTGAACCATGACCCAAAGTGGAGAAAAAGTGGCCCAAGAACTACACGTCTTCCTCCGCAATCAAGACTGTGGTGTACATCTCTCAAATGGGTATCCAAATATGATTTCGTACATGGAAACATGGAACTTTGATTTTCAACCCATAATCCCACTTCGTTCAAACATGGGCCTGGAACGTGTCCCCAAGTTGAGAAAAAGCGGCCCAAGAACTACACGTCCTCACCCCCAATCAAGACTATGGTGTACAACTCTAACATGGGTATCCAAATATGATTTCGTACATGGAAACATAGAGATTTCCTTTCCAACCCATAATCCCACTTCATTCAAACTTGGGCCTAGAACGTGACCCGCAGTTGAGATAAAGCGGCCCAAGAACCACACATCTTCGCCCGCAATCAAGGTTGTGGTGTACAACTCTCAAATGCGTATCCAAATATGATTTCATATGTGGAAACAAAGAGCTTTGTTTTCCAACCCATAATCCCACTTCGTTTGAACTTGGGCCTAGAACGTGACCCGAAGTACAGAAAAAGCGGCCCAAGAACCACACGTCTTTGCCTACAATCAAGGTTGTGGTGTAAAACTCTCAAATGGGTATCCAAATATGATTTCATATGTGGAAACAGAGAGCTTTTCTTTCCAACCCATAATCTCACTTCGTTCAAACTTGGGCCTAGAACGTGACCCGAAGTTGAGAAAAAGCGGCCCAAGAACTACACGTCTTCGCCCGCAATCAAGGTTGTGGTTTAAAACTCTCAAATGGGTATACAAATATGATTTCATACGTGAAGTGTTTTGCTTTCCAACCCATAGTCCCACTTCATTGAAACTTGGGCCAAGAACGTGACCCGCAGTTGAGAAAAAACGGCCCAAAAGCTACACATCTTCGCCCGCAATCAAGGTTATGGTGCACAACACTGAAATGGGTATCCAAATATGATTTCATACGTGGAGAGCTTTGATTTCCAACCCATAATCCCACTTCCTTCAAACTTGGGCCTAGAGCGTGACCCAAAATTGAGAAAAAGGCGCCCAAGAACTACACGTCTTCGCCCACAATCAAGGTTGTTGTGTACAACTCTCAAATGGGTATCCAAATATGCTTTCGTACGTGGAAACGGGGAACTTTGATTTTCAACCCATAATCCCACTTCATTCAAACTTGGGCCTGGAATGTGACCCAAATTTAAGAAAAAGCGTCCCAAGAACTACACGTCTTCGACTGCAATCAAGATTGTGGTGTACAACTCTGAAATGGGTATCCAAATATTATTCCGTACGTGGAAATGGGGAACTTTTCTTTTCAACCCATAATCCCACTTCGTTCAAACTTGGGCCTGGAACGTGACCCCAAGTTGAGAAAAAGCGGCCCAAGAACTACATGTCTTTGTCGCAATCAAGACTGTGGTGTACAACACTATAATGGGTATCCAAATATGGTTTCGTACGTGGAAACGGGGAACTTTTCTTTTCAACCCATAATCCCACTTCGTTCAAACTTGGGCCTGGAACATGACCCGAAGTTGAGAAAAAGCGGCCCAAGAACTACACGTCTTCGCCCGCAATCAAGATTGTGGTGTACAACTCTCAAATGGGTATCCAAATATGATTTTGTATGTGGAAACGAGGAACTTTGCTTCTCAACCCATAATCCCACTTCGTTCAAACTTGGGCATGGAACGTGACCCGAAGTTGAGAAAACGCGGCCCAAGAACTACATGTTCTCGCTCGCAATCAAGACTGTGGTGTACAACTCTCGAATGGGTATCCAACTATGATTTTGTACGTGGAAAGGGGGAACTTTTCTTTTCAACCCATAATCCCACTTTGTTCAAACTTGGGCCTGGAACGTGACCCGAAGTCTAGAAAAAGCGGCCCCAGAACTACACGTCTTCACCATCAATCAAGATTGTGGTGTACAACTTTCAAATGAGTATCCAAATATGATTTCATAAGTGGAAACGGAGAACTTTGCTTTTCAACCCATAATCCCACTTCGTTCAAACTTGTGTCTAGAACGCGACCCGAAGTTGAGAAAAAACGGCCCAAGAACTACACGTCTTCACCCGCAATCAAGACAGTGGTGTACAACTCTCAAATGGGCATCCAAATATGATTTCATATGTGGAAATGAGGAACTTTTCTTTTCAACCCATAATCCCACTTCGTTCAAACTTGGGCCTAAAATATGATCCGAAGTGGAGAAAAAGCGGCCCAAGAACTACACGTCTTCGCCCGCAATAAAGACTGTGGTGTACAACTCTCAAATGGGTATCCAAATATGATTTCATACGTGGAAATGGAGAACTTTGCTTTTCAACCCATAATCCCACTTCGTTCAAACTTGGGCCTGGAACGTGACTCAAATTTGAGAAAAAGTGGCCCAAGAACTATACGTCTTCGCCCGTAATCAATATTGTGGTGTATTACTCTCAAATGGATATCCAAATATGATTTCATACGTGGAAACATAGAACTTTGATTTTCAAGCCATAATCCCATTTCATTCGAACTTGGGCCTAGAACGTGACCCGAAGTTGAGAAAAAACGGCCCAAGAACTACACGTCTTTGCCTGCAATCAAGACCGTGGTGTACAGCTCTCAAATGGGTATCCAAATATGATTTCATACATGGAAACAGAGAACTTTTCTTTTCAACCCATAATCCCACTTTGTTCAAACTTGGGCCTAGAACGTGACCCGAAGTTGAGAAAAAGTGGCCCAAGAACTACACGTCTTCGCCGCAATCAAGACTGCGGCGTACAACTCTCAAATGGGTATCCAAATATGATTTTGTGCGTAGAAACAGGGAACTTTGTTTTTCAACCCATAATCCCACTTCTTTCAAACTTGGGCTTGGAACATGACCCGAAGTTGAGAAAAAGCAGCCCAAGAACTACACGTCCTCACCCGCAATCAAGACTATGGTTTACAACTCTCAAATGGGTATCCAAATATGATTTCGTACATGGAAACATGGAACTTTACTTTTCAACCCATAATCCCACTTCATTCAAACTTAGGCCTGGAACGTGACCTGAAGTTGAGAAAAAGAAGCCCAAGAACTACATGTCCTCACCCACAATCAAGACTATGTTGTACAAGTCTCAAATGGGTATCCAAATATGATTTCATACATGGAAACATAGAGCTTTTTTTTCCAACCCATAATCCCACTTCGTTCAAACTTCGGCCTAGAACGTGACCCGAAATAGAGAAAAAAACGGCCCAAGAACCACACGTCTTCGCCCGCAATCAAGGTTGTGGTGTACAACTCTCAAATGGGTATCCAAATATGATTTCATACATGGAAACGGAGAGCTTTTCTTTCCAACCCATGATCCCACTTCGTTCAAGCTTGGGCCTAGAACGTGACCTGAAGTTGAGAAAAAATGGCCCAAGAACCACACGTCTTCACCCGCAATCAAGGTTGTGGTGTGCAAATCTCAAATGGGTATCCAAATATTATTTCATACATGGAGACAGAGAGCTTTTCTTTCCAACCCATAATCCCACTTCGTTCAAACTTAGGCCTAGAACGTGACCCAAAGTTGAGAAAAAGCGGCCCAAGAACCACACGTCTTCGCCCGCAATCAAGGTTGTGGTGTACAACTCTCAAATGTGTATCCAAATATGATTTCATACGTGGAAACAAAGAGCTTTGCTTTCCAACCCATAATCCCACTTCGTTCAAACTTGGGCCTAGAACGTGACCAGAAGTTTAGAAAAAGCGGCCCAAGAACCACACATCTTTACCTGCAATAAAGGTTGTGGTGCACAACTCTCAAATGGGTATCCAAATATGATTTCATACGTCAAGAGCTTTGCTTTCCAAGCCATAATCTCACTTCCTTTAAACTTTGGCCTAGAACGTGACCCAAAATTGAGAAAGAGTTGCCCAAGAACTACACGTCTTCGCCCGCAATCAAGGTTGTGTTGTACAGCTCTCAAATGGGTATCCAAATATGATTTCATACGTGGAGAGCTTTTCTTTCCAACCCATAATCCTTCTTCATTCAAACTTGGGCCTAGAACGTGACCCGAAGTTGAGAAAAAGCGGCCCAAGAACTACACGTCTTCGCCTGCAATCAAGATTGTGGTGTACAACTCTCAAATGGGTATCCAAATATGATGTCGTACATGGAGAGATTTGTTTTCCAACCCATAATCCCACTTCATTCAAACTTGGGCCTAGAACGTGACCTGAAGTTGAGAAAAAACGGCCCAAGAACCACACGCCTTCGCCTACAATCAAGGTTGTGGTGTACAACTCTCAAATGGGTATCCAAATATGATTTCATACATGGAAACAAAGAGCTTTTCTTGCCAACCCATAAACCCACTTCGTTCAAACTTGGGCCTAGAACGTAACCCGAAGTTGAGAAAAATCGCCCCAAGAACCACACGTCTTCGCCCGCAATCAAGGTTGTGGTGTACAACTCTCAAATGGGTATCCAAATATGATTTCATACGTGGAAACAGAGAGATTTTATTTCCAACCCATAATCTGACTTCATTCAAACTTGGGCCTAGAACGTGACCCGAAGTTGAGAAAACTGGCCCCAAAACCACACGTCTTCGCCCGCAATCAAGGACGTGGTGTACAACATACCTATAGATTTCTTGGTGTCGATTCAATTTTCCCATAAGGCATACTTTAGGTGGATATGCCAAGCTTTCTTATTTTCTGTCAAAACTTTTTTTATTATAGTCATCAAGATCTTGTTAAATGATTCAGCCAGCCCATTTCCCTGAGGATAATAAGTTGTAGAATGACCTAAAATAATATTGTATTTCTGACAGAAATTGATCATTTCCATATACTTAAAATCCTGAGCATTGTCAGTGACTATTTTTCGAGGACAACCAAATCTTTCTAGGATGTTTTCTTCCAAAAGGTTTATTACTACTAAATTTGTAACATTCCGAGTTGGAATGGCTTCAACCCATTTCGTAAACTAATCGGTAGCGGTGAGAATCCATCTATGTTGAGCACTTGATTACAGATGGATTTCTTTGATGAAGTCCAGGCCCCATTTTTGGAAAGCGACTTCCACTTTTACTGGAATTAAAGGTAAGGCAGGGAGATTTTTCTTACCAGCGAACAGTTGGCATGAATTGCAGGCTCTGACCCTTTCATTCACATCAGTAAATAACTTTGGCCAATAATATCCTGCCCTTAAAATCTTGTAAGGTGTGGCTCTCCAGGCATGATGCCCCTCGCATACTCCTTCATGAAATTCTTCAATGACACCTTTTGTTTCAGATTTTGTCAGGAAACATAACAAGAAACCCAGAGGGTCTTTCCAGTACAACTTTCCTTCAACGATGCAATACTTAATTGCATGTAGTTTTAAAGATCTTGCTTTAGAGGGAGTCACGTCATTTGTGCGTTTAAGAGTAAGGAGGTATATAACAATATCACGGTACCATGCAAAGGAAGAAAACTTATCTTCAATCTGAATTATAGGTGCTTGATCATCAATTTCCTCTATATCCTGTAGAGAATCATGTGATTCAAAGTTATTTATTCCAAGCGCTCTGAAATTTGATCCGGCCAATAGCCTTGCCAGACCTTGGCCTTTCACTAGCTTGGTTGGTTTCACTTCTAGATCAAACTCTTGAATTTTAGCCAACCATCTACCTCTTCTTCCATCATTGTCTGGTTGAACCAAGATATCTTTAATTGCATTCGTTGACACATAAGCAATTACTTTGGAGTGCAAGACGTATGTTCTGAAAGACTTCAGAGCCTTCACCATTGCATATGCTTGTTTTTTAAGTATATCATATCTTAGCTCTGCATCCCTGAGGCTTTTGCTGAAAAAGGCTATTGGTTTTTCGAATCCTTCTTCATTCTTTTGAAGGAGCACTGTTGCAATAGTATGTTCAGAAGCAAAAGAGAAGATGAAGAATTATTTTGTATAGTGTGGACTTACCAATACTAGTGCTTCTCCTATAGCTTTCTTGACACGCTCAAAAGATGCTTTGGCTTCTGCAGTCCATTTTACTTTGTTGTCCTTCTTTAGCATATCTTTAATCAATTATTTTATTTCAGAAAAGTTAGGAATAAATCTCCTCAAAATATTGATCTTACCTAAAAAGGATTGAATCTCTTTTCTATTTCTAGGAATATTAATTAGGTGAATAGCCTCAACTCGTTTAGGATCAATCTTGATTCCATCTTTTGTAACTATATGACCTAAGAGTTTACCTTCTTCAATAGAAAAATGTGATTTTCTAGGGTTAAGTGACAAACCAAATTTTTTGCATTAAGTCTATATGAGGTGCATCAAATGTCCTGTATCAAAATTGGAAAAAATTGTCAGATCGTCTAGATAAATAACAACAAATTTGTCTCTCTCACCGATGAACGTGATATCCATTGCTCTCTGGAAAGTTGCTCCTGCATTCATCAAACCAAAAGGCATTTTATCATACATAAAGGTTCACCATGGAGTAGTAAACGTAGTATTTTCTCTATCATCTTCATGAACATTGATCTGATTATATCCTGAGAAACCATCAATCATAGAAATTTTGTTAGCCGCTACTACCTTCTCTAAAATATGGTCGATCTTTGGGAGCGGGTAGTTATCTTTAAGAGAAGACCAATTTAAGTTCCTAAAATCAATGCAAAGTCTTATTTCGTCGTTCTACTTTCTAACATGGACCAAATTGGCCACCCATTCAGAGTATCTGAGGGGAATGATGATTTTTTAATCAAGGATTTTCTTAACCTCCCTTTCTATTACTGGGAGAAGAATTAGGTTTATCCTTCTAAGCTTATGCCTGAAACGTTTCATACCATGTTTTAAGGGAATCTTGTGTTCAATAACAGAAGTATCATAAGTTTTAGATCATCATAAGACCATGCAAAAACATATTTATACTATCTAAGTAACTCATTGTATTTACTCTTTATTTGGGCCAGAAGGTATTTTGATATCTTAACCATTTTGGGATCTTCATTAGTTCCTACATTACAATGTTCAACTTCTTCGGGTTGAGGTCGCAAGGTTGACTTTAAAGGTATATCATCCTGGTCAAACAACCTTTCTAAGGGGATCGGGGCTCTGGGAATTTGATTGTTTTTAAGCAAGAGCATGTGGTGATTTGCAATTTTGTCTTGGAACTTCTCTGGGTTCTCTCCTTCCTGCATAATCCAAGTAGGATCATTCTGATTTTCTTGATCTATGTGGGTCTCAGAAAACTCGTCAACCATTTCCAGGAACTATTTGATTTCTTTGTCATCTTCAAACACTTTACAGTGTTGAACATTGTTTGGAATCGAAGGTCTATGTCTCATCTAATTGTGATATTTCAGTTTCAAAACAGTACAAAGTCGCAACAGCTTTGGCCAAAGAATCAGCTTGCTGATTTTGCATTTTGGGAATAGAGTGAATATTAAAGGACGAGAAGAAATTCTCTATAATATCCCAGGCACAATTTCTATACGATCTCAATCTCGGATTCTTAGCTTGATATTGTTGTTTTATTTGTTTTCAAATGAGCTTTGCATCACCGTAAACTGTCAAATGTTTGATTTTTAATTTTCTTGCAGCTTCTAATCCTAAGACTAAAGCTTCATACTCGCAGACAATATTGGTATAATCAATGTCTCGTTGTAATCTGTAAGAGAAAGGAATAACATCCTCATCGCCTAGTGCCACGAATAAAACTCTAGCTCCTGCTCCATCACAAGATGAGCCACCATCGAAGAACATTTTCCACACCCCTTCTCTAACATTTATATGTTACTTTGAAATTTTTGTTTTTTATTTTCTTCTTCTATACATTCTTCAAAATCATCATCTATAGATAATATACAATTTCCTAAGTCATGATCAACAAAATAGATTGGGTAGTTATTGGGGTTTTGAGGGTCGCTTATAGTATACGCCAGTCTAGTTTCTTTGTACAGTCGAGTAAATTGTCCACCAAAAATTGGAATTGTAGCATAGGTCATGTCTAGCTTAACCGATCCTCCTAATTTGGCACCCCAAGATCTAGATAGAAGCATACCATACTTGGTAGGAACGTCAGCAATAACCACATCCATAAGAATACTTTTCACAAGAACATGAGCAATATTTACCACTAAATCTTTAATCAAACCCAGACACCTAACCTTTCTAGAGTCAAATGAGTATAAATCTTGATTAGGTCTGGTAATTTCAAGGCGAAACTTTTCCATGATAATCTTAGACATTAAACTATGTGAGGCTCATGAGTCTAACATGCAATTGTGAATTAAATGATCATGCGCCGTCAATGTAATATAGAACAGAGCAATGGAATGTTTATTGCTTTCAATGTGTGGTCTGAACATGATTGTAGGTTTTTCATCCTGCAAATTGATAACATCATCTTGACATTCAGCATCAGAAAAAATTATGGCTTTAGCGATTTGTATTTTATAGATCCGATTCCTAGCAAGTTCAACTAGAGGCATTGGAATTTTAATTTTATTAAGTTCATTATCTAAATTTAAAGTCCCAATTGGTTTCAATTCCCTTGGTCGGAAGCTCAACTTCTGTATTTTATGGCTTCTTAGTTTGCACTGCTTTTGTTTCAAATTGCTTTTTTCGGGCAGCTTGCATCTCTGTTGATGGTTTTGTAACTCCTACCTCATTTTCTTTGTTTCATGATAAAATCTTTTTCAGTGAAATATTTGTAGATTTTTTTTCTCTTCGCCTTAAATCATATTTATGTTGAAGCTCGACCATTATTGAGTCAGCGAGACCTTTGTATGTAGAGTCCCCCATATTGTTGATGTTTTCATCATTGTTAAACATAGATTCCAGGTCTAAGGATTTCTCATAATCCTACTTGGTTAGGTGAGGCTCAACATTATCATCGTTGAGGTTGTTTAGATATTCCTTGAATTCCTCATAGTCTTGCACTTCATCTCTCTGCATGAAATTCTCAGTTTTAAACGGAGCTTGAATCTTTTGATACTCATTTTTTATTTGTCTTTGTTGTATCTGAGGATAGGGTTTCCCCTGAATTGATTTCTAATGTATGGGTCAGGTTTGGCTTGCTCTATTTCCATCCTGGAAATTTTGTTTGATAAATCTTTAATAATTTTGGCCATCTCATCCATTTTTTCCTCAATGGACTTTCCAGATCCATAGGCTCTTGCATGTTCTTTAAAATGTCTGGGCTCTCTGGATCCCATATTGACTTTGGTTTTCAACTTCCCAGATGTCATCATATTGGATTCAATTTCTATAGCATCATCTTGCATCCCCGCTAAAGCAGTGGACCTTTTTTCTCTCAAAAGTAGAGCGAAATCGGAATCAAAAGCCCCTGCAAAAGTGACTTTTGTAGTTGGTTTATAAGGTTTAACTTTGGTTGGGATTTTGTGATAAATATTATTAAATCTTTGGATAAATTCTAGGATTAATTCATAAGTCTTTTTTCTCAAGGCTCTGAATTCGGTTAAGTAATAAATATGATCATTTTTCTCTCCCCATTGCCTTAGGAAGGAAGTTTCTAGGTCATCATATGATCGTATAGAACCTATTGGAAGTCCTCTGAACCAAGTCCTTAACTCCCCTTCAAAATTCTTTACTAACAGTCTTGTCTAAACGTCCTCGTGTTCAATGCCAAGAATATCAACAAATTGATCAAAAAATGATATATGTTATGTTGTTGTTAGATCCCCTTCAACCATGAATTTGGGGAGGTTCTTCATGTAATTTTCAGGTAAATCATGCAGGACAACAGGAAGAACTAAGGGAGCATGTCTAGAAGGGACCTTGGAAAAGATCCTATGGGGTTGATCTTGTCCATCATCCCCTACACCTCCGGCATCGTCCATTGAAATCCTAGGAGACGGAACTCGAGTGCTAAATAAGAGATTTTCAAAAACTTCAAAAGCCCGATCTACTGACCTTTTGACTACTTCAGGATGTCGTGAATGAAGTTCGGGAAAAATATCGTGAGAGGACGGAAGGTCTAGATGAGGGGGAAAAGGGAAACTTAAACTCAACTCCTCAGGTTTACCTGATGTATAGATAGGGGAAGTAATAGGGGAGGAATTTGGGATAGAAAATAATCTTCAGGATTTCAGGAAATAAAAACTTTTACTTCGGAAAGGGAAAGAATCGGATTAGTATTAATGATAGTGGGGATTGAAATGGATCCTTTGTTCTCACTGGTAAAAGTATCTATCAATGAAACAGGGATGGTCTAGTCAATCTCAAATTTTATTTCGGGAATAATTATCTCTGTAGTTTCAAGCTTAATTTCAGGTTTACTTGTTGATGCTTCTGCAGAATGAACTTGTTTAAAACTTTCTTTAGGGGTTAGTCCTTCAGCAGGAATTTTAACATTAACTTGCGTAATTCTAGGTTGATGGACCTTACCTGTTGATGTAGAGGTTTGTCTGAGATATCCCTTTGGTTTCAACAATTTTTTTGGATCTGAAACTGGCGTAGTCTGCTTTTCGTCCGGGTTTTTCCTAGTATTCTTTCGACCGAATTCCAGTTTTCTCTACAGTGAAATCGCCAGGTGAAAGATAAAATAAGCCTCACTCATGTATTCAATCTTTTTTCACCATCAAAGATCAAAATTTACCTTGTCGTTCTCCCAAGGAAAAGTGATTTCGTTTCTCCGTCCCCGGCAACGACCCCAAAAATATGTTGTTCCTGAGATTGATTCTAACGCTCAAAGAATAATCTCAGGCATCAAACGTTTTAAATGAAATGTTTTTTATGAGTGATTTTTTCTACCTTCAGTTTTATGAGAAATAATATTTGAATGAAATTAATAATAAGAAAGTACAGAGGTTGTATCTCGTTATCTGAGTCGCAATTATAATGTCAAATTATGTAGAAAGATTTACAAAACTGTTAAACAAAGTCAGGTATCAATTACAGATAAGACTCACCTTGTTTGCAGTAGAAGAAAAGTAGAAGATTCACCCTTGAACATGATATAAAAAAGCAGTAATCCACCCAGACCACGGGTCTTGTTTTACTCACAGTAATAACAAAGGAAAAGTTGTTTATTGAATGAACTCCTGGTATGATATGATCATAGTAGATGTAGTACTAAATTGCAATCAATCACTCTTCAAGAATTACAGAAAGAAATTCAGATAAATGGAAACACAGAGGGAACACACAACTCAAATAGAACGAAACTTAGAATCTATGTTTGCACTTGTATTAATACTCAAAAAGAGTTTATCTTGTACATTCGGCAAGAAGCATCCTTGAATAAATCTTAAATCTATCTATTTATACAAAAAAAATTACAACTGAAAACCGTTGGACTTCTCACAACATGTGACTAAAAATTGAATACATCCAAATAAAATAACACCATGCAAATATTGTTGAGTTTTGTTGGAACTTCCTCTATCTCTTTGTCTACTTGCAGATGCACTCGCTTTCCTTTGATCTTTGATCTGGGTTCACATGTCCATTAAGGTCACCACAATCATTTGGCTTACTGTCTTCACCATTTGATCGTGTTGCTATCTGTACCTTCAAGTGTGTTCGGTGGGGAAAGGAATTGCAATTGAAGACATGGGGGGATAATTAGATGAATAGCTCAGCGTTGGCTCGTTAAGGGATGGATACCGGTTACAAGGAAGAGTAATTGTTCACAAAAAGGATGATGGGTGAACAAGTATCCAATAAGGAGGTGGGATGAACGGATGCAAGAATGCGGGTGGTAGGGATAAACAGGGTAAGTGACGGTTGGAAGATGAAAAGTAGAGTGAGTAGAGAGAGTGAACGTTGTGCATGCTTTTTCATTCTCTCCCAGCTACACATGTTTTTCCTTGTTCAATGCATTGGGAGCATCTGTCCATCAATTCTACCACGAACCTCAAAGGCTCAATCCTTTCATTTAATTCAAAAGAAAACATTTTCTTCTATATTTGGGGCGAATTCTTCTGGATCTGTTCACCTCTTAGACTGTGACCTGAAACTATGCACTTGGAGTGACCAACCATTCATTGATTTTAAGTAGATCAATCTGGCTCATCTCTTGGATGGTTGCCTTAGTATCTTCCTTGTTCTTTTTGGATCTTTCCTCGTTCATTTCTATCTCAATTTTCCCGAGGGCCTCTTAGATATTATTCCCTTCAAACTCAATCAATTTTTTATTTAATGAAGGCAACGCCTCTATACAAGCCTCTTTTACATCTCTAGCAAGTTTCTTGCCTTCTTCCAGATTTGTTTCCCAGGATTTTAAGGCCATTTCTCCTCTTACTTGTTCAAAATGAGAGAGAAGGGGAAGACCATGGGTATTAGCTCTCTGCTTCCATATGAGAATTTCTTGAAATTTAGACCGGGTTGAGTAGGCCTCTTTTTCCTTGACATAAATATCTCTTAGGGAAAGGTCTACTACCTGATAGCAGTTCTGGATGGCATCTACTTTTAGATAGAGTTCTTGTTGGCCAACTTCCAGCCTCTCATTTACTTCTGATGCTTGTGCTTTGAAGGCCGAAATGTCCATTGTTGTGTTATTTGTTAGGGTCAATCTGACATGTAGTTGCTCAATCAAGTTGTCACGTTGAGAGATCATTCCTTTGCTTGTCTATGAACTCTGGTAGAGAAACTCAAGGTTGTCCTGTAGTTGTTTAATTTGCTACTGATAACTAGCCCTGATTTTTTCAAAGTCTTGCTTCATCATGCTTCTGATAGTCTGCTCTGTACTATATATCTCACTTTGCAATTGTTCTACCAAGAGGCACTTTTGTCGTAGTTTTTCGGTTAAATTGTCCAATGACCATTGATTGGCAGTGGCAAAATCCCCCAACGAACCTGCAACTTCTTTTGCAAACTCTGGACCATCATGTTCTTTCCCGTCATTCACCAGTCTTTTCCTTTTAGTGATAACTCCATCCTTTCAGTGAGATTCTCTCTTCACGATTGCTTTTCGTTTCTTACTAAAAATGAAATCTGAGGGAGGCATCTCTTCGGGCAATATAGTAGTAAGATCACCTATGAAGTGATTTCGGAACTAAGATTTCTGAAGCTAGTCTGTAGAGGGGTTAGTGATGCAATGGGAGAACTAATTTTGGTGGAAGGTTCTTGTCATGTTTTAATCGGGGTGCCAGCAAGAGTGGTTGGTGTTGAATGAGGGATAATTTGTCCCAGATTCATGAAGGCTTCGAACCGAGCTAACACTTGTGGATCCTTCAATTCTGATAGTGATGCTCTAATCTCATGAAATAACACTTTTGGGACTTTTGGGACTTCCTTAGATTTGTGCTTAGTGGAGTAACTTGAATTAGATCCTCTATATCTAGCTTCTTGTGAAGGATGCATGAGATTTGACTCTCCATGCAATATCTTTGGTAAACTGTTCTACCTGATTTTCTTAAAGCTAAGGAAACCAACTTGTCGGTCAGGGGGTAGGGTCTGGAATCTACTTCGGACTTCCTCATAAGATCTAACTCCCCTGGACATTTTTTCATAAGGAGAATTCTCATGGATATATCGCTTCATGTTAAACTGAGCCAGATGATTTTCCATTATCTTATGTGGATTATGCTTCTTGAATTTGATGCCAACAAATTTGACATCCTCCAGGGTTGCGGTATCGACTTTAGAGGGACCGAAATCTAATAATTTGAACATGCCAACTTGAATGGGGAAAGTCAACCAAACCTTTTTTTGCGCTGCTTTTAATTCCTTGTTGATACCTCTTGCCATTGTCTGGTACGCCACTTCTCTACGCACCAGCCTGTCATGTGAAAACTGTGGGAGGTCATGAGGAGGAACCGAACAACCAAAAACTTTGATATAGGAGAAATTCTCCTCAATGAACTAGTCTGCAAGCTTACCTAGGTTCCCCATAATCCTTTCTAAAATTTGGGGCGACAGGTGACCATAAATGGCTATATGAACAGGCACCACAGAGTTGTGACAAATTTTGTAGAAGAAATCTTTGGGGTTCTCCTCCCATAATTTGGAGTGATAGAAATGAATTGGTTAAGAATTGGTCGGGGTCCAACTCTAGTTCATCAGGGGAAAAGGGGTCATGAAAAAAATGGCATCCATAACATATGTCGACATGTAAAAAGGCACAGGCTGCCCTTTTGATTTTGCTTATTTATTTTCAAATATTTCTTTGGCCAAATTATCCGACACTATTTTGGCCCAATTGAAAGTATAACCCTCGGCTACCTCGTTCATGATGGATACCCAGTCAACTGAGAAATGTGTAGGGTTCTTCTTCCTGAATAGGCGATAGAGCATCATGGCTACATACGACATATGAGCGTCCAAAGACGTCGTGGCGTACATACCATGAGCATCGGCTTTGAATTTTTTCGCATGTCCCCACCATGTCTTGACTATATCATGACCATTTCTGACGTATTGGGTGCATTCCTTTCTCTCAAACTCTAGAAGAAATTTGGAATTGTAAGTGTATTTAGGAGTAGGGGAAATATTGTACATTACTTGTATATGCTCTGGTTGGAAAGAGCCGACGACTACCTGTTGGTGGTTGATGATGCTCTTGGTTTGGATGTCGACATGTTCCAAATCCCAACTTATTATATCGTTATAGGGTATGATTCTTGGCCGCACATCGACCTTATGCAGCTCTGACTGTGCTACATGTCTAAGCTTAGCTATAAAACAGTCATCGTCTTCTTCGACAGAGTCGTGTGGACAGTTAATGATCTCATGCTCTAGGGCATCAAAGACCTGCGTCCAAGTTTTAATGGAGTCTGCATATCGCGGAGTTGTGTCTGATAGAACATTTGCATTCGGATTTGAATCATCACACGATGCATCAAGCTTCTTTGCAAATTTTCTTGGTGCCATAATCCTCAAGGGAACAGAATTAGCTTACCTGTGACAAGAGAAGCCTGTAAGCTCTACACTGGATAAAAACTACTAATTGCAAATGGTAAAAATGCCTTTGAAATTTGAAGTGATTTATTCAAAAAAGTCTATTGATCTTCGTATATCTTTGTTGACGAAGTATTTATTAAACTTAATGGAATTCATTACTTGGTGATTCCCAATCCTTATTTGAAATCATTAACCTTAATCAATCATAAATTCCATTAATACTTCAACAGTTCGCGTTCGAGAGTTTTAGATGTGACAGGGTGGAAATCTCTCGAAGTCTGAATTCGTGGAGGAGTTAATCTCTAAGTAATCACTTTTAAATATTAATTAATCATGTTTAAAATGTTATATTAACTTTAAGTATTTCGGAAGTTCAGACTTCAGAAGTTTTGAATATAGCGCAAGGGAAATTTTCCAAAATCCAAAACTACAAAGTAATTAATTAACTCTTAATCATGATTAAATAAAGTCGTTAACCGTTTTATTAATTCCTTAAAAACCCTTTTTGTGTCTTTATAATCCAAGGATTGTGAAATCAAAAACACGTCATTCTGATGACATGTCAAGAAAAGAGAGGTGCCACATGTCACTCGAAAACGTGTGAATCATCCGACGTAAGTGTCGAAAGTAAGTGCCACGTGTCAACTCAGGGAAAGGTTTTTTAAAGGACACATGTCCTATAACTCATGTTCGTGATTTCTTTAGGAAAAGTTATGAGTGGTTATCTTTGGGTTTCAGAGTTTCATGGTTTTTGTTGTTTGGATTTGCTGGAAAACCCCGAAGCGTGGAGCTGCGAAGTGACCGTTGAAGGCTTTCCTTTAAAACTCAGGTGGCTTCAAAACTTCGGAGATCATTAAGATCGTTAGACAAAATTAAGGAAACTCATCAATGGTAGATATTGCAAGCGCCTTATTGCTAAATAACAACCAATGGATTTGATTTAAAATTAAAAGGCAACTCTCTAAGTTTTAGCTTTTTGGGGGTAAAATTTTATTTCTAAGAGGTGAAAAATATAAAGCTCGAAAGTTCAATATTATGTGTGTTCCAACATGCCACATAACTTATGTAGGTGTGGTATATAAAGTCACATAACCATATATAGCTTGTTTTTCAAATATTTTTATAAATTTAATTCCTTGGGAGTGATATCTCATGTATCTTCCACCCTTTCCAAGGTATTGTCTATTGAATAACTATATAGAGTGTGTGCCAATTGTTTTCTTCATTAATATATGTAATATGGTCCCTCCATCATTGAAATGGTGTTATAATAATGTTAAAATCATATAATAAGTACGAAAGAAAACTCCCTATATCAAGTCAAACATGGAAGTGGGTACAAAAAGAATCTATAAGAGGTAGACAAAAGTAAAGGTAAGAAAGTTGCAGCCATAGTCAACAAGGGAAAATATTCCCAAGAAACATTGAAAAAATTAGGATGTAGATGGACAAATAGATGAAAAGTGTTGGAATATTCATCTAGAACTATATTTGAAATGGTAAAAGTCTAAGAAAGCAGAAAACATAGCTACAATGATGGAAGTTCAACATATAGAAGACAACTTGATCCATTTGACCTTTGAGAAATATTCATACTGAGATGATTGACTAGGAAAAATAGGTCCCATGTTGCAAACCCTCATTTATCCCATCCTCTATTGTGATCTGACAGGAAATGAAAGACACTTCCACACTAATCCTAGCAGAACAGAAGAAGAATTTAATCAAGAACGCAAATGACACAATCAATCACACAGTACACCGAGTTTTTACCTTGGAAACCCTTAACCGGGAAAACCAACATTACTTTGAGCGTTTTGGTCTCTTGTTGTCTTATTCGATCTAAATAAAAGGTTGCATGTCTAACCTTGGTCAATACCTAAGACACAATCGACATCATACCCTCTTTCATGCGCAACAATAACCCTATAACCAATCTCGCTTACATATGCATGACCAACAACCTACATCTAAAGATTTCTCTAAAGACTGGCTATCCTAAGATTCATCAATTACCTTTTACGACCTTACAACACACCTCTTTATAATATTTACAATAGGCAAAACCCTAAATATTGGAACCCAAAAACGGTTACAGATCCATGCATATCATTAACTATAAATCCCGCAAAACTTAGGATTTTGTTACAATCGACTCCAAGTCTGATTACCAGTCAACTACCAGTCGTCCTTCATTCGGTCTCTAATCGGTCTTCTCACGCTCCCACTTCAACATCTTGTCGGTTGACTTTTCATCGATATCTTTGACTTTGACTTTACTTGATCAATTCCATCAACCTTCGACTTGATGTTGATCCACCTCAACCTTGACTGCTATCGATCCACATCGACCTTCGACCGTCAGTCGATCTACCTTGACTAGAATTTCACTACAAAGAATATAACAACCCAACATTCTCCCACTTGTTGTCTTCTTTGATGAAACAAGAGATGTTTGACCTTTCAATCACAAACCCAAGGCAACAATGCTCATTGCCTCTTTGCACCAAGAGAACTTCACAACACTCACAGACTTGGTCAATGAGTCTGCTATGTTTTCCAACGTGTCTACTTTCTCCAGTAGCACATTTTACTTTCCACCATATCTCTAATGAAATGGTATTCTACATCAATGTGCTTAGTCTTCGAATTATAAGCAGGGTTCTCTGCCAGAAATATTGCGCTTTCACTATCACAACTTACCTTCATGGCTCTCTACTCAAACCCGATTCCTAAACACAGTCTTTGAAGCCATATCGCTTATTTGCTTCCATGAGTTGTCGCCATGTATTCAAATTCTAGTGTTGACAAGGATACCACTGCCTTTCGCTTACTCATCTAGCTTATTGCTCCACCGATCATCTTGAATACATATCCATTGGTCGACCTCCGTCAATCCAAATCTTCAGCCCAGTCATTGTCGACAAATCCATATAGATCTAATTTTCCACTGTCAGCTCCAAGTCTTCCATGGTAGCATATACCATAGTACTTAGTGCCACACAAATACCTAAATACTCTATTGATCGCTATCCAGTGCTCCTTTCCAGGTGTCGAAATGTACCTACTCGACACTCCCATTGCATGGGAAATGTCTAGTCGAGTGCAGACCATCACATACAATAGACTACCAAAAAAACTTGCATAGGGAACACGGGCCATGTCCTCTATTTATTCCTATGTCTTTGGACTATGTTCAGCAGAAAGCCTTGCTCCCACAAGAATCAACACATTCACTGGTTTGCAATCCTGCATGTTGAATTGTTTCAGAATTGTTTCAATATACTTCGTCTGATTCAACCAGAGCTTTATAGCGACTCGATCTCTCTTAATCTCCATTCCCATAATGAAGTTAGTTGCACCAAGATCCTTCATGTCGAACTTGGAGGACAGTTGCCTCTTCACCTCCTTTATTGTGTCCATGTTGTTTCCAATCAACAACATGTCATCGATATACAAAGCTACATATATGAAACACCCACCTTCTTCCTTGGAATATATGCAATGATCAGATTTGCTTCTCACAAATCCAAAACTAAGGATGTATGTGTCAAACTTCTGGTACCAAATCCTTGGCGATTTCTTTAGACCATAAAGGTATCTTTTCAGTTTGCACACCAACTCTTGCTTTCCCTTTACTACAAATCCTTCAGGTTGTTTCATGTAGATTTATTTTGCCAAGTCCCCATGTAGGAATGTTGTATTCAGATCCATTTGTTCTATCTCTAGATCGAATGATGCAGCCAAAGACATTAGTACTCTATGCAACAGGGGAAAATATCTCACCGAATTTGACTCCCTCGACTTGGGAATAACCTTTCACTACCTGTCGAGCTTTGAACTTCTCGAATTTTCATGCGGTATTCATCTTCTTCTTGAATACCCACTTGCTACCAATGATATCTCTTCCACTAGGTAACTTGACTAAATCCCATGTCTCGTTTTTGTACAAGGATTCCATCTCTTCGACCATGGAATCCTTCCAGAATTTACCCTCTCTCGAGTCGACTGCCTCACCAACTGACTTGGGCTCATCGTTGATGGAATTTAGCACGAATGCGGAACAAAATTCAGGAAGATTATACTTTTTGACTTGTTTTCTTATTCTTTCTGACCTCCTTACAACCAAAGTCTGTTGTTCCACCTCTTCCTCATATTCAGTCGACTCATCTGAATCATCTTCTTCGTTCCTCAGTTCAAAATCCATCGTCTCAGGATTATTCTCAGTATGAACAACTGCTTCGGGCTCGGACTTACCTCCGACTTCTTTGAAGACCACATCTTGATTGTACATTGTTCTCCTTGATGCAGGATCCCGGAGCTTATATCATTTCATTCCTTCTTTATATCCAATGAAAATACATTTGGTTTCCTTCTTGTCCAGCTTGCTCCTCTTTTCCTTGGGAACATGCACAAATGCATCACAACCAAACACTTTGTGACGTTCCACTGAAGGATTCCTACCTGACCATACCTCATGTGGAGTTGTGTCGACTAGCATCGACGAAGGAGACATATTCACCAGATATCTTGCAGTTTCAACTGCCTCCGCCTAGAATTCTTATGTGAGCCCAGCACCACTTAGAATGCTCCTTGCGTTATCCATCAATGTTCTATTCATTCTCTCTGCAACTCCATTTTGTTGTAGGGTATATGGTGTGGTATTTTGGTTGTTATGCCACACTACTTACAAAACTTATCAAATTATTTTCCACATAATTCACCACCATTGTCATTTCTCAACACTTTAATACTTTTCTCTGTCTTGTTTTCCATGAGAGCTTTAAACTCCTTAAATCTCTCGAAAACCTTTGATTTCTTCCCTGGGAAATATATCCATGTCTTTCTGGAGAAATAATCTATGAAGGAGACATAATACATGGATCCACCAAGACAAGGCATTCTAACCAAGCCAAACACATCACTATGAACCAGTTCTAGAATCCCATTTTCCCTTGTCACTTTAGATGGGAACCTCACCCGGCTTTGTTTTCCATATATGCAATATTCACAAAAGTTGACCTCTAAACCACATTCAGGGAAACTTTCGACCATACCTTTGCTTTGCATAGCTCTAAGTCCTTTTCTCCAATGTGTCCCATCTTCTCGTGCCATAACCTGATCAGGTTGATTTTATCACATCTTGCCGAGTTGGTTTGAATCGACTTAGCTCGAGTCAAGTCAAGTCGTAGTCAAGTCGATTTCAAGAGTAACAATGTTGTTGCATCCAGTCGAGTCGAGATTCCCTAACAACTTATATAGGGTACCAATCTAAACTCCTTTCATTAAGACCATCGAACCTCTGACCATCTTGCACGAATCCTTCTGAAACAGAGTATGCACACCTGCATCACACGTCTTGCTAAAAAATACCAAGTTTCTTTCCAAACCCAGAATGTGTATCACACATGGAAGGGTTCATTTCCTCCCATCTTGAAGTATCATGAGTCTTCCTCATCTGATAATTTTGGTTGTTGAGTCGTCCCCCAAGAACACATCACCCCCATCATATCGTTCATATCCACATAACCATTATTTATGTGGTGTCATATGATAGGATTCTCCTGAGTCAATCAACCAAACATCTTGATTTGACTGTGTATTGGTCGACACCAAGTACATATTACATCCCTTATCCGAGGTAGTATTTCTCTTAATCGACTACTTATGGTTGGATCAAGCACTAACTTTTGTCTCCTTCGACTCTCAGTGATTTTTATAATTCCCAGCTTTACCGCATTTCTGACATCTTCGCGTCGACTGAACTGGGGATTTAGATCTATCCTTCAACTTGAAATTTCTACCGGAGAATCTGCCTGTATCTCTATCTATCAATCGTCCTCTCACTACTAGAGCGTCTTTGATCGATCCTTCCATTTTCTTCCTTCTCATTTCCTCTTACAACAAAGAAGCAACCACATCCTCTAGCGCTAGTGTGTTTTTATTACTCCCAATAGCCACGACTAAGTTGTCCCAGGAGTCTGCCAAAGAACATAATAGGATGATACACTTCACCTCATCAGTGATCTTAATATCCACAAACGATAACTGGCTTAACATGGTATTAAACACATTTAAATGCTCAGTCACCAAACTACCATCACTCATCCTCATAAGATACAATTTCTTGATGAGAAACAACTTATTTACTAGGGAATTCGACTAGTACAAGCTTCCCAGCTTGTCCCACAGTTTCTTGGTTGAATATTCACCTGAGACATTCAGCAGCATCGAATCTGCAGGACAAAATCAAATCATACGTCTTGCTCTTCTTTCGAGTTTCTCCTATTCTTCCGTCGACATGCCTATTGGCTCGGTACCTGGATAGACCATTGTCCATTGTTCTCTATCTACAAAAAGATCTTCCATTTTAAGCTTCCAAATCTCAAAATTTCGGCCATTAAACTTTTTTGTTTCTATTCTATAACTTCTTGCCATTCTTTACCACAATCTTTAACACAATTTATGACTTACAACTCTTACTGTACCTAGGGTTTAGTTCTCGGATTCAAGATTGGTAAATCAAGATCTAATGTACTCGTCAAAGCATAACACCGCTTTGATAACTCACTTTTTAGGGTAGACCTAAGCTCTCATACAACATGACAGGAAATGAAAGACACTTCCACATTAATCCTAGCAGAAGGGAAGAAGAATTTAATCAAGAATGCAAATGACAAAAGTAATCACACACTACATCGAGATTTTACCCTAGAAACCCTTAACCGAGAAAACCAACATTCCTTTGAGATTTCTTCTCTCTTATTGTCTTATTCAATCTGAATAAAAGGTTTCATGTCTAACCTTGGTCCACACCTAAGACACAATCTACATCATACCCACTTTCATGTGCAAGAACAACCCTGTAGCCAATTCGGCTTACATATGCATGACCAACAACCTACATCTAAAGATTTCTCTAAAGACTGGTTATCCTAATATTCATCGATTAGCCTTTATGGCCTTACAACAAACCTCTTTATAGACTTTACAACAATTAAAACCCTAAATATTGGCGCCCAAAAATGATTACAGATCCATGCATATCATTGGCTACAAATCCTACAAAACCTGGGATTCTGTTACAGTCGACTCCAAGTTGGATTACCAGTCGACCTTCATTCAGTCTCTAGTAGGTCATCTCACACCCACACTTTGACCTCTTGTCAATTGATTTGCCATCAATATATTTGACTTCAACTTAACTCGATCGACTCCCTTGACCTTCAACTTGTTGTCGATCCACCTCGACCTTGATTGTTGTTGATCCACCTCGACCTTCGACCGTCAGTCGATCTACCTCGAATAGACTTTCACTGCAAGGAATATAACAACCCAACATGATCATCCTCAATTGAATCAACTTCTAAAGGGGGATTCCACCCCCCTCCATAATAAGAGGCCTTAGCATTCTGAGCCATGGTCTCTACAATTAAAAAATCTTCCGAGTGGTAGCAATCTTGATTTGTAAAAAATGGAAAACATTCTTGAAATTCCCATTTTAGTGGCCTATTCAAGACACATGGCCCTCATGCTTGGTGAGAGAGGCTTGATTGGTCAATTCATAGGTGTATGGTTGTATCCCAGGGTGATGGAAACTTGGATACAAAGGAATTGGAAAGTGATAATAAAATGACAGCTAACCTATTGCTTTTATGGAAAGGGTTTTTGTTGTTTCTTGTTCCAGTCTAAGGAAGACAAAGATTTAATTTTCATAAATGGGCCTTACTTCGTCAACACTCATGGCATGTACCTAAATTGTTTGACTCCAAATTTCAATCCAAAACATGAAAACACCAATGTGTTTACATTTCGGGTTCATCTTCTCCATCTACCTATCCACTACTAGAATGATTATACCCATAGGTGCATTGGGAATTCTCTAGGGAGGTTTGTTGATAGGACTATTCCAAAAGAGGTCATGTTTTCCTACACAAGGATATGTGTTGAGGAAGATATACAAAAAGGGATTACATAATCCATTCAAAAGACCCTAGATGACTGCAAACACGAGAAACCATTGGAATATGAACAACTCCCCTTTCAGTGCAAGTCTTGCGATGAATAAATCAACTTAGCTAAATATTGTAAGAAGAATGAACAGTTATAACCTTTATCACCTAAAAAAGAGGATTAATGGTAGACAATTAAGAGGGAAATGAATCCAAGAAAAACTATAGTTTATAAACCATCAAAATTGGCTCCAACATCTCCTAGGGAAACAACCCCTTCATGTTCCCATTATACAAACTCTAACAAGCAGTCGTTGGAGGTGATTCTAATCAAATATGTGAGCCTATTCAAAAATATCCAAGGAATACAATAGAAGAATATCCTCCATATTAGGGGAATAGGTATGAATTCCTCTCACAAGAGGAACCAATCATGTTCCCAAAAAATTTAGTGCAAGCAAGTTCAGAGCCAACAGTCATAGCTCCTCCCACTTCAGAAGCACAAAGAGAAAGCCCAGAATTGGAAATTCCTATAAATAATAAGGATTATTAGTTATAAAGGAGGGAAGAGTTGGAACACCTCTTATAAAAACCTTATGTTTCTTCAAGTCTATGAACCAAAAATAAATCTCAACAAATGGTGCAAGGAGAGAAGGAAGAGGATGACAATGAAGAAAGGCTACATGTTGTGCATGCACAACACTCTCCCTGATTTCTTCTCTTATCTTTTCCCTAAGAGAATAAATTGGGCTCCCCTTGTTAAACCTTTCTACTGAAAATCCTCTCATACTCTCTCGTGCAAATGGAAAAGCTCAAAACTCTATTCCCACTCTTCGTACTTTACCATTTGTAGTGATTCTTCATGGTGCTTCACTTGGCAAGTTTCTTCACTTGCATTTTCCTTGGATTTTTGGTAATATCAACGGAGTTGCGTCGAACTACGTCGATACACTGGCAAACTTCCCATCATACTTTCCAGTGCAACCAAAGGATTTCCAAACAAGTCCTCTGATACATATAACTCTTTACCAACACACTTCCCATTATCCTCTTTGGTGCATCGGAGGAGTTCCCATGAACTCTTACAGTGCGACCGTAGGAGTTTCAAACACCACCTCCTATGGAGCAAAGCCTTTCACTATGCTTGTTCCTACAATTTCCTCTTATGCATTGCGTATCCATGAATTCCATTGTTCTATCAAAAATATGCTAGTAAATCATGTCGAACCCTCATTGACACTAAGCTTATCGACAATGATATTTTCCTCATTGACATAGACCTCGTCAACGACCCTTCTTCATCTAATCACCTCTCCTATTCTCATCCAACTCAACTCCTTCCCGTTGCACTCGTTAGTCGGGCCCCTGTCATCTCCAATGATTAAGCTTATACACTTGATTGGGTAACCGATGACTAATCGCATACCTCACCTTATCCATTTCATGTCGCGGTCATAATTAAGTTTGTTTATGTCGCTAGTAGCTTTCATTACGCATACCATATCAGCGTGTTTACTTTACACTTATTGATTTTATGACTAACCATGACCATAAAAGTGCCATGTATCATCAAATGAGTTAATTGTAGCATATGTAGGTCTTGCACTGACTCTAAAATGCATCTGAGAAGAAAATTGGTCCTCCTAGCCTCTAAACAATGTTAAGCGTTTTGAACGTCAGTTGGTTGTTTTCACAGATTTATATTTTTGTGCTACTGACACATTACCTCAACTCCAATGAATGGACCAGGAGCCTATACAACATATATGACTCATGAACTCACAGAACTGGATTTGGGAAAACGGCAGTAAGAACAGGACCCAAACTTCCATTAAAAAATGCCTTTGAGCACAATTTTTCGGCATTAATCAAAGTGTATTTTTCGTCACTAGAATAGGTCGACTGTATGAATTTTGTGATTATGATTCCAATGCAACTGGCAGAAACAAAATTTGAGGCTCGAAAGTGCCAAAAAAATTGTCGAGGAGTTCTCGCCCTAACCAAATTTATCAGTCATTTCCCCAATGGAATGTTTAAATGGCATGGTCGATTGGCTCGCCGGAAGCGCCTCCCCATGCTCTTCACAGTGCAAAAAGTGACACTCCAATTAGACATCATCTGAGCAAGTTATGTGTCTTTGAATTCTCCTCCAACGAAATTAGCACATGTGTATGGTTCCCACCTCCACTCAAAGTTGCTTTGGGTAAAAGATTGTTTTATAACAAGTTATTTTAAAGTTTAATATAGTAAATTTAAATGATTTTGATTTTATTTAAAATTTAGATTTAATATTTGCAAAATAAATAATGAATAAAAAGGGAAACAAGCCATATGAAAGGGGAGAATTTTAAATCAAATCTTGGGTGATATGTGGCACGAGGAAAAAAAACATTGATACCATTAAAATCTCTTTTTCCCAAGCATAGAAAATAATGAATTTTGGAGTCAAGTTGCGTGGATTCAATTCAGAAGAGACGTGTAGAACTCGGCATGTGCGTACCCCGAAGATATTGCTTGGAAGAAAAGAAAAGAAAAGAAAATTATTTTAATGTCCATGAGGCTAACAATAGCCTATGGGATAGACCACCTTACACACTGATTTCTACAGTTCAACCCTTTTCATGTTCAACTTGATGATGAGCTCCCCCAATTTCTCCATTGTCCCCTCATTGAATAAGTTATTCCAAAGAGCTAGTTGTCAAGATACTTATATAGTTGTCCTTGTTGTCTTTGAAGGCTTCACACTCTAAGATGAAATGTTTTTTTGTTTCCACTTTTCTGGAGGTGCAGAACACACATACCCTTTCTACCCAAACTTCTTTTGGTCTTTTCCAATGCCCAGTTTCACAGCGGAGTTGATGGGAATTGGTTCTTAATTGGGCAATAAGCATTTTGGATCTCCAAGAAATATTGGCCCCTATGTACGCTTTTTGATGATGATTGTATGTGGGGTTAAAATCTTCAATATAATACTCTTTCTTTCTCCCAAGCCCTTTATCCCAAGTTCGCTTGTGGAACCTATCAATAACAAAATCCTTTATCTCTTTATTATCCGTAGGGCACCTGTTCAAGTGGATATCCCATTTATTAAGCCATTTAATATTTTGTTGCATCCATGTCTTCTTTCTTTTGCACAATATGTCATTGAAGATGACCTTAGGCCATCGAGTTTCTTCCATTTGCTCAATTTGTTTTAGATATCTTATGAGACGCACCATAGCTATTGCTTCAATAGGAGCAGCCCCCATTTCACTCAGCATGATATCATAAGGGACTGAACTTTTAATTTTAAACTTGTCTGTGATCAAGCGTTTTTTAATCTTCTCAATTTGCTTCCATTGTAAGTCAGTTGTGTTGCTAGCCCACACTTCACAACCATATAAAACCACCAGGATCACTAAAATCCCAAAGAGATTTTTCATAGTCTTCCAATCCCATAGCTCTTCTTCTCTGCCCCTATTTTGAAAAGCATAGAACGCTTTCCAATCTCCCAAAGTTCTTTTCTTTCTGCAACCTTCCCAACTTAGATTTTTGCTGAAGTCAATTCCGAGGTATTTGTAATCTGCCACTTCTTCAAGAGTGTTGCCTTCAAAGTAGAACTTATGTTGCTTATGTTTTCTTTTGATAAAAAAAACACCACTTTCGTCTTGCTAGTATTGACTTGCAACCCCACTGTACTACAAAAGTGCTCAAGGGAATTTAAGTGTTCTCGCAACCCAAGAGTGATTTAGCAATCAGAATAAGGTCATCTGCATACAAAAGAAGCCTTATCACAAAATCACCCAAAAGAGCACAATCACCCTCCTGTGAGTTTAACCACTCTTCAAGTTTGTCTATATATAAACCAAAAAGGGTAGGGGACAATGGGAACCCTTGCTTGACCCCTATATCACTCCTAAAAATTCCGGAGACACCAACTGACGTTTTGATTTTGACTTTAACCTCCTCATATAGACTATGAACGACTGCTCTAAGATGTATAGGAACCCCATGTTCCTCCATTATATACCAAAGCTTATCTCTAAGGACCGTGTCAAAAGATTTTTTGAAATTGACAAAGCAACAAAAGGCTTCCTCTTTTTTCTCCCACACTTTTTCAATGATGTGCCTTAGAGTTATACCATGATCAATCATTGAGTGTTTAGATCTGAAACCTGCTTGCCCTTTAGCACGCTTATCCCTTTCTTCTGCCCACTTGCTAATTCTATATTCTAGCATACTTCCAAATAACTTTGCAAACAAGGGGTTTATCATTATCGTCCTACAGGTGGAGGGATTGTTGACATCCCCACTCTTGAAAAGCGGTATTGCTAGGCTCATTATCCAATCTGTAGGGAATCCCTATTGAATGACGTTGTTGAAATTTTTCATAATGTGAGGTGCAAGAGTTTTTGAACCCCACTTTAGATATTCTTCTTGGAGTTCAACTAAATCTTTTGCTTTTCCAACACCCAACTTTTTGATACCCACCTCAATTTCTTGCACGGTGAAGAGCTTAGTATTAGTGTTGACCAAAGGAGGGGGGTCCACCTTAGGATATTACTAATAAATCTTCTTTGCATAATCGAACCATTGATAGGCTGTGATATTATTTTAAGTTTGTTTCTTTTTCGTTTGGAGTTCCTTCCAAAATAATTTGGGGTTATTTTTCCCTAAGAAGATTAGTTCCTCCCTCCTTGAGATCATGAAATCGGCTTTTTTCTTTCTTACAATTTGCTTATAATATTTTTATGTTTATTTCTTTATGGCTTGATTCTTTTAAAGTTTTCCTTGTTTTTTTTCATTCCTCATCAAACCAAACATTAACTGGAAAGCAGTTTGTTTCATATTTCTTATTTTTTTCTCTTTTGCATTTTGTAAGTGCGCTTTGGATTAAATTTGTTAGCTCATGGCTATGAAGGCCCTGGGATGGAATTTTCTCTTTGTTAAACAACCTCTTTAGCGTTATCTTGAAGGTGTTATAGTTTTTTTGAGTCAACAAAATTCTGCCCTTTGAAGGAGGTTGTTGAATGTGCTTATTTTTATTCCCATGTTGTTGTTGTTCAATCCAAGTTAGACTTAAACAGATCGGTTTATGATCAGATTTCAACTCCCACAGTTGTTCACCAATAAAAAATTCCTCCATTTTCTCACACAAGACATGTGAGCAAATTGCATAGTCTACTACACTTGCTCCCTTGTAGGTATTGCAGGTGAAATTGCCAGAATTCGCCCATCTAGCCAGTCCATTGCAAATGATTAAGTCAAATGTCCAACATAAAGTAAGCAGTTGTTCCCCAAAAAAGTTGCAGCTTTTGTTGTCCTCTGAGACTCTTGTCCACTGATGATTTATTTCTTCTATAAGCCAAATGGGGTTGCAGTCTTCCTTACTGATCCGAAATCGGATCCAGAAGCCTGACAGGGCTTGAAAAATGCTCAAAAATGAAAGTGCTCGGAATGCAACGAAACCCGTGCCATTGTGTCCGTCTTGTCTTCCTAATTCCGGTGGTATATTTACTTTGTCAAACAGGCTCTGTATGGAGAAGATATCGCATTCTGTCCGAAAAGTCAAACAGGTAAAAAAAGGGATGACTGTACAGTCCGTACACTCCACGTGTCATGTTGACTGTGAAAATCGTACGGTCCGTACAGGTGATGTGGCAGTTCCAGAAGGTGACACATGGCAGCTCCAGAAGGTGACACATGGCAGGCAGTTTTGGACGTACGGACAGTCAGCTGGACCTATCCCGAGGTGACACGTGTCACCACTGTAAGGGTGACACCTGGCACGGGTGACGTCAGCAGGTGACGTGGCAGGCTGACAAGGCAGTACGGCAGGGATGACGTGGCAAGTTGACGTGGGCAATACGACAGTTGACATGGCAGGCATGTGGGCCAATTAGCAATTGATGCATGTCAGTTTGTGGTTGGTGGTTAAGGTGCCATGTGGCCCAGTCGTGGGCTGCCACGTGGCACCCCGTGATTGGTTGGACGGTTGTGTAAAATTTGGTGGCATGGACAGGAGTCGAACCCGTGACCTACTCTCTGGGTAAAGGACTGGCAGGGTTGGGCTAACCACCCGCCCCGCTGGTGGTTCTTGTAAACTATGCGGTGGAGTTTGTATTTAAGTTTGAACAACGATTCATTCGGTGGTAAAAAGGGTCGGGGCTTAGCCCCAACCCTCGACACACACCACATGACCCTTCCATATAACCTGTAGCGGGGGTTTAAAATGGCGCGGTTATATAACGATTGGCCCATGGTTTTATGCCTGCGCGCCAACTGTCGCCATATAACCCGGACCCTATCCATCCAACAACGCGCAGGAGGTTGGAACCGTTAGCCCCGTGGCCCTATACGAACACCACATGACCGGGGGGTTAGCGCCAAAAGGGGGCTAGCGCATAGCACGTGGCCACATGGCCCCCCATATGACCGTTCCAGAGGGCGCGCGCACGGGATCAGGGGTTTATGCCCGATTTTTAATTATAAAGTGGGTTTTTTATGCCTAACTTTTGGGTTTTAATGTTAAAAAGCCTATTTTTAATGATTTTTCTCCATTTTTGGGGGATATTAGGCATTTTTGGAGCCTAATTTTTGGGAGGAAGTTGGAGATGAGTAACCAACTTCCCAGCTATATAACCCAGGCCATTTTGAGGCCATGAGAGGGCATTCAGAGCAGAGTTATGCTGAGGAGAAGCCAAGCCAAAGCCATTTTGAGGCAGAGAAGCTTTTGAGGAGGAGACGTTGTCGGACCATTTCTGGGAGATCCAGACGTCCGTTTTGCGTGCCATTTTCTTTGCATGGTTCTAGAGATCTGGAAGAACATGACCAGATCAGTCTTGTAGCCATTTGGCATTGCAGCGATGTAATTTTGAGCTTTTGAACAGAAATAAAGAAGCCTCCCCCACAGAGAAAAAGGCCCGGAGACGTAGGCAAAGTTGTGCCGAACTCCGTTATCAATCTGCGTGTTATGGTTTGTTGTTTATTCTTTCATTTCTGATCTGCAAATGTATATATGGCTGTCATAATTCCTCTTCTTTCCTCATTCTTTCACTAAGTTCCTCAAATGGTTAATTAACGTATGCAAAATTAAAACTCAACCATAAGTCATTAAAAGATCCTGACGGAGGTTGTTGAATGTGCTTATTTTTATTCCCATGTTGTTGTTGTTCAATCCAAGTTAGACTTAAACAGATCGGTTTATGATCAGATTTCAACTCCCACAGTTGTTCACCAATAAAAAATTCCTCCATTTTCTCACACAAGACATGTGAGCAAATTGCATAGTCTACTACACTTGCTCCCTTGTAGGTATTGCAGGTGAAATTGCCAAAATTCGCCCATCTAGCCAGTCCATTGCAAATGATTAAGTCAAATGCCCCACATAAAGTAAGCAGTTGTTCCCCAAAAAAGTTGCAGCTTTTGTTGTCCTCTGAGACTCTTGTCCACTGATGATTTATTTATTCTATAAGCCAAATGGGGTTGCAGTCTTCCTTACAACGAAGAATACTAGCTTTTTCACATGTTGTCCTAGCGTTGAATTCACCCACTATAAGGACTTCACTTAGTTGAGAATACGATGCAATATCGTTTTTTAAGGCTGCAAAGGGGTCTTTGTGGTCAAGCCCCCTATTTTGTAAGTTTTTGAAATTAAAATTCTGCCCTTTGAAGGAGGTTGTTGAATGTGCTTATTTTTATTCCCATGTTGTTGTTGTTCAATCCAAGTTAGACTTAAACAGATCGGTTTATGATCAGATTTCAACTCCCACAGTTGTTCACCAATAAAAAATTCCTCCATTTTCTCACACAAGACATGTGAGCAAATTGCATAGTCTACTACACTTGCTCCCTTGTAGGTATTGCAGGTGAAATTGCCAAAATTCGCCCATCTAGCCAGTCCATTGCAAATGATTAAGTCAAATGCCCGACATAAAGTAAGCAGTTGTTCCCCAAAAAAGTTGCATCTTTTGTTGTCCTCTGAGACTCTTGTCCACTGATGATTTATTTATTCTATAAGCCAAATGGGGTTGCAGTCTTCCTTACAACGAAGAATACTAGCTTTTTCACATGTTGTCCTAGCGTTGAAATCACCCACTATAAGGACTTCACTTAGTTGAGAATACGATGCAATATCGTTTTTTAGGGCTGCAAAGGGGTCTTTGTGGTCAAGCCCCCTATTTTGTAAGTTTTTGAAACTTGTGGGGCAAAATATTGTGCTGCAATCCTGATGATGTTACCATTTTCTGATATCCTAAACCAAATGAATTGTTTATTTAAGTCTTCTCTTTCTAATTGAATGAGACGACCTTTTTTTTTCTTCACTAAGGCCATGATAATCTCGTTTCCTTTACCATTTTCAACTGCTTTTTTCCACACTACCATCTTCACATTCTCTTCAAACACAGGTGTTTTGCACCCTTCATGCTCATGTGTTTCCAATAGACAAATTATATCTTTGTCTTCCGTGATTGGTCCTAACCTAGGTCCCCATCTCCAAGGATAACCTCTACAATTCCAACAAACTAATCTTAAGGAAACCTGGGAGTAATTTGATTGCTATTTGTTTTGGTCTACAAGACTCAAAGTTGAGTCTTCACCCCTATTTGTCCATATTGGCCTTGTTTCATATTTTCCTGCTAATGAAATTGTTGTCTCTTCTTGGCTACCAACTTGTTGTCTCGTTTTAGAATGAGGACCAAAAAAGGCAATAACAACTTTTCCTTTGAGCAGCCATGCCCTTTTTCCACCATCCCTTGCTGCCCTAACCTTTGACAACTCTTCCCTTCTTTCCTCTTGTTGTCTAATAGTTAAATCTTCGTCTAGAAAAAATCTGGAGCCTCTCAAGAGTTGCTTCTTGCTTAGGAGAGTTTGCTTGTGACGTATGCTTGACATGATGACTTTTATGGGCCTAACTCTCTCGCCACTAAGCTAACCCACCCTCCATGCTTGGAAAATTCGAGCTTTCCAAAGCAACTCGTCCTTCAAAAATTCACTTGCAAGGTCAAGAGTACACTCATTGTTTCCATACTCTCTCACACCTTTGATAATTACGTTTGTTGCTCTACCTTGTCTTTCCTTGTTTTCTCTACCTTGCATGTCATCCCCCTGGTTGTGTGTTTCTTTTTTCTTATGAGAAGAATTGCTAATGACTTGTGCCCAAGTTTTGGAATTTTTTGTAAAATCCCCTTTCTCTTCATCCCTTGCTTCCACTCCATGGTTGTATGCTTGTTCACGTGTTTTCCCTTGAGCTTTGGGTGTTTTAGAGTTCATCCCCTCTCTAATTTCCACAGCAGAATCTTCTCTAATTTTCTTAGCCTCCTTCAAGCCTTTCCATTCAGCCTTTGCTTCCAAAAGGACTTCTTGCAATAGTGTCACTTGATCTGTTAAAACTTTATTGTTTGCTGCTAAGTCCTGATTTTCTACTGTCAATAGTTTGATTTGAAGGTCTCTCTCGTGCCCTTTGACTTCCAAAACCTCCAATCTCCTCTTGGCATTTAGTAACTCTTGCACATACAGGTCAGGTGACCATGTGAGAGATGTGGATGTGGGGATGTATAACGCATAATCACTGATGTCTTTATTCTTGTTGTTGTTACACCTTTGCAAAAGAGGCTTGTTTGAGAGTTTATTATGGAGGGCCAGTTTTTTCCTTGTTTGTTCCCATTTTAGACGAGCAACTCTACGTTTTAAAATACCCCGAATTTTTTTGGCATTGACCCAAACCCACTTCCCTGCTTTGCTTGATGAGGCAATTTTCACTTGACCTGAATGGTTTGTTTCACCCGAGACGGGTACCTCTAGTCCATTTTTTATGTGTGTTGAATGTATTGTCATTGCCATAGGGGACAAGAAAAAAGAAACACAGAATAAGAAACAGGGAAATACCTACCTGTCTATTGGAGAAAAATGACTGACAATTCGGGAGCCCACCTAAACCTCTTTCAGCTACAGCTTCTGTGGCCCACCTCACCTCCACGGGCGCACTCACAGTTCCACACCAGGACGGACCACCACACCTCCTGCTCGGGCGTTGTTCCTATTTTTGTATTCCTACTCGATCGTTGTTCCTTGGTTGCTCTGTGTATTATTGGTTGTCCCTCTACATAGAGCTACAAAAAATCATCGACATAATGCAAAGCAAATGTCCTGCCACAAAATATTAACTATCTGTTCATCCAGAATCAGATCCAGGAGCCTGACAGGGCTAAAAAAGGCTCAAAATGAAAATTCTCGGAATCGAACAAAACCAATTCCATTACAACCATCTCGTCGCACTGATTCTAGCCATATATTTACTTTCTCAAACGGACATTGTATGCAAGAGTTATCGCACTCTGACCATTTTCCCAAACACCTAAAAAGTCAACATGTCAACTGGCAAAAGTCAATGATGATGTCAGCATGACGTCCTGATGATGTCAAAATGACGTCCTGCTGATGTCATCATGCTGACATCAGCATAGTGACATGTGGTAGCACAACAGCAGGGTGACTAGGCACAGGACAGATCCACTCAGATGATGACAAGTGGCATTTTTCAAGCCAATGAAGAGGTGCCACGTAGCCCAGACTGGGCTGCCACGTGGCACCACATCACTAGTTTGAATGGAAAAATTGTGTTAGAGATCATGGGGTTCGACACCATGACCTATTGGCAAGGCAAGCGCTTTGGTAAAGGTCTGGGAGCCAACATGCCACAAGTGGTTCTTGTTAATTGAAACCCAATTTATAATATTTATTTTGCAACGCATTTGTTGGAGGTTGGAAAGGGGTTGGGGTTAAGCCCTAGCCCATGGTTTATTACATAGCCTCTGACCACAGTGGTTAAGGGGAACTGGCACCATGTATATAACCACCAGCGCACACCTTTTCATCACCTTCCATCAAACTTTTTGGGGTCTGGAACCATAGGTTAGGTGCATCCCAAGGGTGCGGTCTTATGCTATGTTGACATGTGACTATATATGTAAGGATAAGGGGCCAGCGCACAACCCTCTGGGATGGCGCTTGGACACATAGATGCAATGTGACCATAATTAGGGGGCGCCGCTGGGAAAAATCCAAGCCAACCCTATATTTAAACAAAAATGGGTTATTTACTTTGGTTTAGTAGATTTTTAATTGATTTTGGCCTGTTAATAGAGGATTTTGTCCATTATTGGTGGATATTGAGCCCTTTTTTAGGCCATATCTTGGGAGGAAGTTGGGGAATGATAACCAAATCCATATATATATATATATATATATATATATATATATATATATATATATATATATATATATATATA
>SNQJ01S0047538.1:67623-83032 GCA_010110895.2 Picea sitchensis | reverse complement strand
TGAGGCCATGAAGGAGGGATTGAGAGCAGAGTTATGTTGAAGCAAAGCCAAGCCAAAGCCATTTTTATGCAGGGAAGCAGTTGAGGAGCAGACCTTTGCGGGCCATTTATGGGAGCTCCGGTCATCCGTTTTGAGTGTCGTTTCTTCTGCTGGGTTCTAGAGATCTGAAATAATGAGACCATATTAGTCTCGTATCCTTATGGCACTGTTATGATGTAATTATTGAGCTTTGAAAAGAAATAAAGAAGCCTCACCCACTAAGACAAAGGCCCGGAGACGTAGGCGAGATTGTCGAACTTCGTTATCACTTCTCTTGTTATGGTTTGTTGTTCTTATTTCTTCATTTCAGTTTTGTATATGTGTTCATGGCTGTGATATATTCTCCTATATTCTTCCTCTTTCATTTAGCTTCCTAAATGGTTAATAAACGCATGCATAATAACTCAACTAGAGTCATTTAAAAGATCATTTTCGGATCAAGTGGTATCAAAGCTAGTTGACATTTGGAATTTGAGTTTTGCAAGTTAGCCAGAAAAGAGCTCATCTCCAGGGAGAAAATGGGATCTACAGGAGGACTTTCTCAATATGAGAAGGAGTTCAGAAATTCGGTGTTTTCCATGGCCGAGATGGTGAAGGTGTTCTATGAAGACTACTTGGAACGAAAGAGCACAGTTCAAGTAAAAGCTTCAAAGAACAACAAAGGAAAAGAAGGATTGAAGGAAGTGGATTCTACATCTATTTCAGAAAACACATCTGAGGTATGCAGTGAAGGTCAATCATCAAATTCTCCTCATTCTCATCAAGTTGGTTTTGGTGCATTCGAAAAACATACAAAAGGTGTAGGTTTGAGAATACTAACCAAGATGGGTTATGAAGAAGGAAAGGGCCTTGGATGTAAAGGTCAAGGTATCGTGAATCCTATTGAGGTTGTGGAAAGGCCTCAATACTTAGTATTGGGATATGGAGAAGTGGATCTTGGAGCATCCTCCAAGATTGGTTCCAAAACTTCGGAAGCAAGTAATGCTTCAAATGGCCAACTTAAGACATTACAGGAACACTTTACCAAAGGTAATGGCGCGTCACTTCAGGATTGTGGTAGTGAATGCAAGTCATCTCCAAATATAGGTGAAGATCAGCATGGAAGGTATAATGGTCATGTTTTTACCAATTCTCCTTTTGATTATAATAAGCATAATCGAGTAATCTAAAACTTGTGGAATCGTTATCCTTGTACTTATTGTCATTCACCCAAGCATTGTGTTGAAGTGTTGGAAGAGACAAACTTTGTACATGAAGCCTATGTCGACCAAGAAGGAAACATGACATAAAGACTCAACTCCACAATGGAAGAAAGAGAATGGTAAACAGGTCTGGATGCCAAAAACTCGGTGCACTCATTGCAGCAAGAGTGGACATCAAAAGACTAGTTGTTGGAAGCTTAATCCTGAGCTTCGTCCAAGGAAGGACAAAAGGATTGCACATGCACTCACGAAGGAATAAGGATTACCAGCGAAGCAAGAGGAACACCGTGAAGGAAAGAAACCAGCCACTTGGTTTTGCCAGAAGTGGATGTCTCAGCTTCATTGTATTTTGCTTCCATTAATGTAATCACACGTGTTGAAATGATGACCTATTATAACATCATTTTTTTACAACATTGTGTTTTGTTTTTCTTGTTATGAGTATGTAATCAGTCAAAGTCCATTTTTTTAACCTTTTTGGGACCAAAAGGTCCTTTAGTGGGGAGGTGTGACCCAAAATCGGACCCATGAGCCTGACAGGGCTCAAAAAGGTTCAAAAAAGAAAATTATCGGAATCAGACGAAACCAATTTCGTTGCGACCGGCACGTCGCGTTGATTTCGGCCATATATTTACTTTCTCAAACTTACGTTGTATGCGAGAGTTATCACACTTTGACCGTTTTCCCAAACAACTAAAAAGTCAACAGGTCAACTGGCAAAAGTCAATGATGATGTCAGCATGACTTTTTAGTTGTTTGGGAAAACGGTCAGAGTGCCATAACTCTCTTGCATACAGCATCTGTTTGAGACCGTTTTCCCAAACAACTAAAAAGTCAACAGGTCAACTGGCAAAAGTCAATGATGAGGTCAGCATGATGTCCTGCTGACGTCATCATGTTGACATAAACAAAGTGACATGTGGCAGCACAGCAGTAGGGTGACTGGGCACAGGACAAATCCACTCAGATGATGACAAGTGGAATTTTTCCGAGCCAATGAGGTGCCACGTTGCCTAGAGGTGGGCTGCCACATGGCACCCCATCACTAGTTTGAAGGGAAAAATTGTATTGGACCTCATGGGGTTCAACACCATGACCTATTGGCAGGGAAAGCACTTTGGTAAAGGTCCGACAGCAAGTGCGCCATAAGTGGTGCTAGTTAATTGAAGCCCACTTTATAATATTTATCTTTTAGAGTATTTGTTGGAGGGTGAAAAGGGGTTGGGCCTAAGCCCCAGCCCATGGTTTATTACATAGCTTGTGACCACAGTGGGTAAAGGGAGTGAGTGCCATGTCTATAACCACCAATGCACGCCTTGTTAGCACCTTCCATCAAACTTTTCGGGGGTTCGAACCATAGGTTAGGCACATCCTAAGGGCGCGGTCTTATGCTATGTTGACATGTGAGCAGATATGTCGGGATAAGCGGCCAGCGCACAGCCCTATGGGTTGGCGCTTAACCACATCAATGCTATGTAACCATAATTAGAGGGCGTGCACTGGGAAAAAGGGGCTAATCCCTATATTTAATGAAAAAAAGGGTTATTTACTTTGTTTTAGTGGATTTTTAATTGATTTTGGCCTGTTAATAGAGGATTTTGCCCTTTTTTGGGGGATATTGGGCCCTTTTTTAGGCCAGATCTTGGGAGGAAGTTAGGGAATGATAAGCAACTCCAGATATATATAAACCAGGACATCTTGAGGCCATGAAGGAGGGATTCATAGCAGAGTTATGCTGAAGCAAAGCCAAGCCAAAGCCATTTTCAGGAACAGACCTTTGCGGGCCATTTCTGGGAGCTCCGGTCATCCGTTTTGAGTGTCGTTTCTTCTGTTGGGTTCTAGAGATATGGAATAACAAGACCAGATCAGTTTTGTATCCTTATGGCACTGTTGCGATGTACTTATTGATCTTTGAACATAAATAAAGAAGCCTCATCCACTAAGACAAAGGCTCGGAGACGTAGGCGAGATGGTCGAACTCCGTTATCACTTCTCTTGTTATAGTCTGTTGTTATTATTTATTCATTTCAATTTTGTATATATGTTCATGGCTATAATATATTCTCCTATCTTCTTCCTCTTTCATTTAGCTTCTTGAATGGTTAATAAACGCATGGATAATAACTCAACCACAGTCATTTAAAAGATCATTTTCGGATCATCTGCCTAGGTCGATAGTTAGACTTTTTTCGTCTTTCTCGGAATCGGAAATCCCCTTAACTTCCACTGCTCAATTCGATCTCGGGCCATTCATGGGGAGAAGTGTTTCGACTCAACCGAAGAAGCATTTGAGAGGAAGAATTTCGAATCAAACCGGAGAAGCATTTGAGAGGAAGAGTTTCGACCTGAACCCAAGAAGCATTTGAGAGGAAGAGTTTTGACCTGAACCATCCATCAGTAGGTGGATATGACATGTGTTTTAACTTGTTTTTTCTTTGATTCTTGTAAAGAATTTTATCACTGATGAAGCTACAACAAAGCACAAACTTAGCAGAACAATACAGGCAAACCAGAGTGATTAATTGTAAGTAACTTAGCCTTGTGCCCAACTTGTCTGCTTCATACCGAAGGAAATGTAAGGAACGTTCCTAGTACATACCAGAGGTAATCACTTAACAAACATCAATATTTCCCGATTGATGGAGAGGTTGTAAGGTGAAAACCTCAATATTTCTTGATTGATGGAGAGGTTGTAAGGTGAAAACCTCAATATTTCTTGATTGATGGAGAGGTTGTAAGGTGAAAACCTTTTTGATCCAAACACAAATATAAAAATCGGAAAAAGAAGATGAAGAGTGTCTTAAATCTTCTACATAGACTCACTGGAGACTTAAGTTAGATGTTAAGAAAAAGGTCTTCCTTTTAAAAAAGGAAACCATACTGAAAGTTGGAAAGCCTTAGTTGCAAAAAACAATTTTACCCAGCATTGCTTCAAAAAAACTTGAATATGGTCAATGTTGGAGGATAGCGCAAGCACCTTTTGAATATAGTCATGCAATTGTGAAAGTATTGCAAACCTTTATATCTCTTTCACGGTGTCGATCCAAGCCCATCATACACCACTGGATGCCTTCTAATCACCAATGCAGGAAAAATGGTTCTTTTGGATAAGTTGCTTCGAAAATTGAAGGAGCTTGATTCTAAAGTTCTTATTTTTGCATAGATAACGCGATTGTTGGACATTCTAGAAATTATTATAGATTATTTCTATCAAGAAAGGAGTGAAAATTTTATTTTCTTTATTTCAACCAAAGTTAGAGGCCTT
This sequence comes from Picea sitchensis, assembly GCA_010110895.2. Lineage (NCBI taxonomy): Eukaryota > Viridiplantae > Streptophyta > Pinopsida > Pinales > Pinaceae > Picea > Picea sitchensis. The sequence goes on along the minus strand of SNQJ01S0047538.1, from coordinate 78,526 downwards.
GGTATTAAATTTTCCATGGAAGATATGGCCATTTTATATGGCAGTGACTGGAATCCACAAGTGGATTTACAAGGCCAAGATTGTGCACATAGGATCTAGCAAAAGAAAGTTGTTCAATTTTTATGCTCTTGCACATGGTGCACTATAGAGGAAAAAGTGATGGAAAGAGCTTATAAAAAACACTTGATGCTCTCGTCATACAACAAGGATGTCTCATAGAGCAAAAGATGTTCTGGTCATACAACAAGGATGTCTGGCAGAGCAAAAGACGATAAACAAGGACGAGTGTTGCAAATGATGTGGTTGGTTCACACCGGAAAATTTCCTTTCATGAGCTCCGGTCCACACTCGAGGAGTTCCTTTGATGAACTCTAGTTCACACCGAAGGGGCTCCTTTGATGAGCTCTAGGTCACACTGGAGGAGTTTCCATGAACTGCTCCGGGACCAAAGGAGGAGTTCCCACAAACCTCTCTGGAATAAGGATAGGACCCTACCAAACTGCTTTCTATATTTTAACCATAACTTTTGACTTGGTTGTTTGTTTCGCGTGTTCTTTATACCATTAGAAAGTTGTTTCTAAGAACTACAACTTCCTAGTTATGTGATTTGATAAATTCCTCACCAATTGTTTGCATTTTTTAGAATTAATATCTGACACCTTGTCAATAGCCCGGGGGAACACAACACCTCAACCGTGAGCAGAGGAACCAAGAACCAAATTCAGAGAAGCATATATGAAATCTCAATTAATTAACGTTTCAATTATGTGGGCTCAAATGCTTGGTTTTAATAATTTATTTTGAGGTTACTCTGAGATCACTCATCTATTGCATGTTGAATGGTGTCAAGTACAATGCCAAAGGGAGGTCATACTCAGCATCCTCGCAATGTGATCTACAACCAAGGATGATAGAGAAATAACAACAACAACAATTGTCGCAACAACGAAAAGCAACAAAGAGAATCAAACTCAAACGACTAAAGAGGAAGTTCGAACCCTATGATGATTGAATCTCCCAATGCCCAAGCCAATCATTATGGTGGGTGAGGTGCAACTATAGCTAAAATCTATTATGGCCCACCAACGCTAAAAGAAAAAAAACAAAATGTAACTTCTATTTCTATTCTCTCATCATTACAAAGAGAATAAAGACAAATGTTGGTAAATGAAAGGTCATGGGGGGGAAGGCGGAAAGCCAAGAGTCAAGCAAAACTTAAATAAATACAGGTATTGTATCCAGGAAAATGGGCTTTTTGGATTTTCAAGCATTGTACATTTTCTTAACTATCTTGGGAATACGGTGTTAACTCAAATTGAGAAGTCATCCTTGGAGATTTAATGTACATAAACTTTTAATGAGGAGAAGCTTGTTTGGCCAAGCTATTTTCTGAAGAGCTTTGATGCTCACGTTGGTCGTCTTGTGGACTATTCCTTTGTGTTTTCTTTTCACTCGGGTTGTGTAAGGATGTACTTCATATTGTAGACTAATATTATGTATGATGGATGCATTCTTATTTCTGTTCTTTGTAGAATATTTGTCTAAATTCATAGGCGTAGAACCGTAAATGATTGTTTAAATGATAGACTATTATGTATTTGTAGTTGTTTATTCATATTTTTGTCTCTGTTATGTGTGAACTATTTCTTGAGCCCTTTATAGTAGCATGGTTGGTTCTATGTTTACTTTCTAGTTACCTTAGTTTCTTCCAGATGCATGGAACTTAGATTAGTTGCATCTCATTCTTTAGCTTAGAAAAACCTTCATCGGTGGAACAGGATGCAACCAGTAAAACCAAAACCAAAAATGGTTGTCAGGCCAAAATTTGGATGGGTTCCCTACTCCAAACGGTGAGAGGTTTGATTGGGACTTCTTATCAGGGGTAACCCCCGCTATTGAGAAAGAGCGATTTTTCCTGCGTCAACACTACTTAAGAAGCTTCATCGAAAATCAACCAGAGGAAAATGGGAAGCAGCCACAAATAGAGACAAGGTTATGGGTATTGTTAGTGCTAGAAGTTGTTCCTAGACTGCTATAGGGTCAAGCCTAGCACATCTTAGTTATTGCAAAAGTGTTTTGAGGGTTTTTATGGTTTGGTTTTTGAATATGGTGGTTGAAAACTGGCTCAAGGTAATAAAATAAATGAGAAAATCATAATAAGAACGGAAAATATCCCATTGACTGGTTAAAAGGTAGTCACATAGATGGATTAAACAAATAAGAAAAAGAGAAGATGAAGCCTTCAATTTGTCAACTTCACATAAATTCTTGTCTCAAAATATCATAAAGAAACAAGACCATCAACTTGATATCAAAACTTGAAAAATAATTTCCACAGTAAAATTTTCACTGTATTAATTAACAGTCAAGAATAAAAAATCATTGCAATCTGAATAATGAATTCAAGGATGAAGAAATAAATAAAAGAGTAGAAAAGAGTGTCTAACCATCCATATGCCCTTGCTATTAAGTGTCAGATAGAATAATAATGCCTTACAAGGAGTTTCAGAATAAGTCCTTTGGATCTCCAATTTTTCCCCTCCTTAACTTCTCATTCTACAGAGTTTATATAGAGACAATACATAATTATCAAGATCCAAAAGAAATGGATCTGAAAACCTCCTCATCTATATTTAGTTTCTTGTTTCAAATAATCAAGGAGAAGATCCAATTTGATCTCCAATTCGAATTGATGAGGTGGCTTGTCAACTGTTGTCCATGAGATTTTTCAAGAAAACAAATCTGGTAAATTCCTAAAAAATAGGGTCCAACAATCTATTAGTATCACTTAAATGGTGATAGCTGTGTAAAAACTTAGAGAGGTTTTTGTGAAGGGACTCGATCCCAAAAAAAACCTCTTTTTGTTTCAACAAATTCATCTCCAGCTATTCTGCAACCTCTCTTGAAGAAAAAGACTAAAACAGATAAAAATAACAGAGTATTTCTTGTAGCTTTATTAGAAAATTAGACCTCAAAGATCAATTCAAATCTCTTAAAATGTGATTGTTGTGTAAAAACCGAGAGAGGTTTTTGTGAAGGCGCATGTTCCCAACAAAAACCTCTTTTGGTTTCAACAAATTCCTCTCAATCTATTTTGTAACCTCTCTTGAAGATAAAGACTATAACAGGTAAAAAACAAAGTATTTCCTATAGCTTTTCTGGTTATGAAAAATAATAGCCTTTGTCATCAGAAAACACTTCTTCAGCTTTTGATGATCTGGTGGTTGCTCTTGTTACAGGTCATGTAGAGAATATAACAACTTCCTTATCTTCTTTAACGATTCTTTATGTATTGTAGACATTCTTATCTTTCGTTTGACTTTAGCATCTTCAGAATGGTCTTCTTCTGTTTTAAATTTGCCTCGGGAAGAATTTATTTTTTTGTTTCCCATTTGGGTCTCTTACCTTTGTTGGTCCTCATCACCTTGATATCAGCCATTTCTTCTTTAATAGGGGTTTCATCAATTGAAATATTTTTTTTCTGTGTAACAGTCTTTTTTCCTTTACCTTTCTTTTGTTTGTTGGATTGTGTGTTAGGGTTTAAAGACTGCATGAGCCAGCTCCAGGTCTTCTGTAATTCTCTCAAAGCATACATAGCTAAAGTCTTAATTAAGACTTGATGAAACAAACTGCTCTTTGCATTGGTGGAGAGTGATTGCACTCTCTTTGACATCTTTGTCAAGCTTTTGAGTAGAAAGTAAGGCAAATTTAAGGGATAATCACCATTTAGATGCATTAATATCCTAATGTCGTAGATATAGACTAGTGAAAATCTACCTTCGCATGTGATATACCTGTGGATAATGATCAGAGCAGTGTGCCATTCAAGTCTAATCCAGTTGTGAGGAACTCCCCTTCTCCAATTTGAATTTTGCTTATTTGGAAGCAGGAATTGATTGACAAACTTTGTAACCACATGCTCTTTCTTCCACCATCTTTCTCCTCCAACCACCAATCTGCAAGCTTTAGCAATTGTCTGTTCTATCACCAGCATCAACATCTTCCCGATCTCCACCTCGTGACCATCAAAGTTCAGTGCAAAATCCATGGAGACCTATTCGTCGTGACCTTGGAAGGTAGTGAGGTATTCAAACCAACCAACATCTCTAAATCTCTGCGCCATCTGCGGATATGCCTCAAGAAGCTCGACGCCCTCAGGTTCCAATCTGACCACTTACCCGCTTCTCTTAGGCGCCATGAAACATGATGCTACAACAGGCACTGATCGGATTCTAAATTTACAAACTTCAACTGTTAACATATAACAGTTCTTCTAAGAAAAATACCTGCGCTTATAATTCAACACAATCAGAATGACAATTAGTGGGTTTAGATAATGATCTTTGGGAATTGAACGATTTGAAATGAGTCCTTTGCGGGTACAGAGCGATCCGATCATGTAACGATTTGAATCACAAAATGATTCCAAATCCATTGTGGGACACATGCGAACTCTCAAACCACGATCTGTGTCATCATAACAAAATCTGGGTGACGGGCGCATATCAAAGCATGATTATCTTTGCGCTACGGGAATAAGGCTATTCTTGTAGCGCTATTAATGACTTAGCATAATATGAATTTGTAAAGTTCAAACATGCATATAAAGTGACACATCATTTAAAACCATGTCTTACAACTCCAAACTTAAATAAATTATTCAAAAAACTGAAATGCAAACCATAAGACACTAAAAACAATGATTAAAATAAAATGAAAGCACATAATAAAGTGCAGGTAGGAAGGGTTTAGGATTAGGGTTTCTCACTAAATCAAGGTAAAATTAGAGACTAACAGGTACTATATCCACTTTGGACAAGACTCTTGCCATGGCATCCAAAATAATCAGGAATCTTGGAGCTTCAACAGTGTCCCATGGAGGATCCCCTAAACCCCAAAGTAAATAATGAATATACTCTCCTAGAATTGCACAGGACTAGGGATTTGATATAAGGAGGAAGTTTTGAGGGAAATTATTAAAATAAAAAATCCCACCATCCTTCTACTCTAGGAGACAAATATGAAGGCTTCTAAAGTCATTTTAACATGTGAGAAGCACTGGCATGCATGTGGGGGTTTAGCAACAAGTTCATGTGGCACCTCAAGAAGTTTATGCACAATTTGGAACAATTCCTTCTTGCAATTTGTTTATTCATATTAAACATAGAATTTGATTCTAACCAGTTTTGTCCATCTCCAATTTGGGAAACTATTTGATCTCTTCAATATATACATGTCTATAACATATAAAGAAAAACAATTTTTCTATAACTCTTTGTTAACTCAATGGAATTTGGAACATTCATAGAGCAGTATAGTAAGTGGGGACTTTAATGCCACTCTGAAGAATAATGAAAAGAGAGGAGGGTGCATTGTTAGGGACCCGTTCTTGGAAAATCTTAAGGATTTGATCTCAAAGTGGGATCTAGTCGATGTTAAACCAAGAAAAGGCAAATATACATGGTCAAATAAAAGAACAGGGCCTAAGAATATTGCTATAGTCCATAGAAATTTTATAATAGAAATTTTTAGTCCATGGTGATTTTAAAATACAAAATTATCTCATTGCTTATAAGATCATTCCTTCAACTATATCATATCATAAACCCATTTTTCTAGTTTTGAAAGATTCACCTTGTTATCCCTCGAGATGTTCTAGGTTGTTATTGGAACGATGTCGAGGCATCCCATGGGCTAAAACTCATGATGAGTCTTAAAGACATATATGCAGTAAGTTAAATTATGCAAAGTTTGTTAAGTTTTCTCTCTTTATTTCTTAAAAATATTTTCCCACAAACAGTCTCGATTCATATGATAAAAACTCTCAATTCCAAGAGGCATATGTCCATGAGTGTTTCATACAATCAAGATTTAAAGGTGGGTGGAATGGTGAATTAGAAGAAAAACAAGATAAACATACAGGGCACTTATGAGAATGAATCTTGTAGCTTATGGAAAAAGAATAATGTGTTGAGTAATTAAGAATTCAATAGTTCTAACAAATGTATACAAATCAGTGAAAAAATGCTTCAAACAGTTATACATCCTGATACATTCAAATACATGGATGTAACCTCTGCATATCATTTAAATGCATAAAGAAATGGTCATTTTTTTCGGAGGAAATCACTTCTATACCATGACTAGACATTATATAGTAACATTGAATATGGTGTATAATTTGTTGCTTGAGATTTTGTTAATCAGATCTGATACAAGAAGCCAAAATGGGAGAGGTGGATTTGCAAGAACACAGACACAATAAGAAGGGGAGCTGCAGACTAAAACATAACACGAGGAATGAATCTGTTAGTGCATGTTGCTTTCACCATCTGTTTGTGCTTGAGGTTTTTTATCTAACAATTTTGAGTATAAGAGCCTCTTAAATTCCCCCAAGTGCCAACCTTAAAAATGAGCGCCTTCACTTTCTTTTATAGATGTTTTTATTTGTGAGAAAACCATTCATTTGATCCAATACTACTTCTTGAAACTGGATACAACTTCTTGGATTAATTTATTGTTTCTTTATCTTAAGAAAATTGTTATTCCTTCTTCTCATTGAATCTCATGTTTGTTGGATGTTGGGTTGGTTTTTCCACTTGGGTGGACAAAAACCAACACGCGACAAAGTAATACAGACAATTGTTAGTTCATTAGTGGACCACTAATCAACTAACAATTGATTTTATTAGATAAGTTCTTCACATGTAATTTGCAAAACTAATAAGCGATCATTTTATTTCGAAGATCAAGTAGATGTTTATGTATTTTTAAAATTATCATCATCTAAGGATTTTTCGAATCAGAGAAGCATGGGAAGGGAGAGGTTAGTGGCAAGAGGATCCTAGGGCAGGTCAGGCTCATGCCCCTACAGGAGATGATGTTGCAAATATGTTGCTCAAGATGGATGAGTTGCGATGGAGATTCGACCAGGTACTGCAGGGAATAATCGAAGCACGCTAGTCGTACATCCAGGACAATGAAGTCTTGGAACAATGTGGGGGGGAGGAGTTCTCTGGTGCGTCGAGCTATTTTGGTCGACGCAGTTGCGATGGGACACTTTCCTCCAAGAGGAGGGGTGCCCCCAGCTAGTAGGGGGCCACCAGCGCATCCTTCGACGGGAGATTTTTAGAGCTAGGGGCACCATAGGTGTCTGATTGTTATGTATGGATATGACCCAAATTTTTGTACTATGTATGTATAGGGGTAATGATCCCCCATTTTGTACATTTTGAGTACATTTGTTGAGACTTGGTTCTGGCGGTGGTGCCAGAGATGTATTTTTTGTGAAACATTATGGCACCTTATATATATATATATATATATATATAGGACATCATGTTTATTGTTTATGGTGTTTTTGCACATGTGTTATGTGATGGCTTGTTTGCTTATTTTGATCATGTGGTGAATTATGCTAAGGTGTATGTGAATTTAATGTGATAAATGCCAATCTAGGACTTCATTAGCCATATGATCTGTAATGTGGTTTAGAATGCCAATCTAGGACTTCATTAGCCATATGATCTGTAATGTGGTTTAGATCCCTAGGAATGTGTGTGAATGTAATGGATTAAAATTTTGAGATAGAAGTCTAACTTGCAGGTATTTGCGAAATAGGCATGGATCACGCACTCGGTACACATTGTTTAGCTACAAGACGACGAGCTAGGAATCCAAGAGAACACTAAGGTGACAAATATGAAGGTGATTGGATTTTGCGAGAAGGCCAATTACGATGGCATACTCGGCTTGCTTGTGGGTGGCAGGTCTTAGGAATATACCATTGGAGTGGAGTAGGACATGTGTAGGGGTGTATATGGCCCAAGCTACAGAAGAAAGATTTTGAGGCAATCGACTAGCACCATCGACGTACCCAATGTGGTAAATTGATGGATGATTCATCTGTCAAAACAAGGACAAAGGATCAAACATATGACTTTGGAAGGTTTTTTGAAAAAAAGACTAAAAACACTAAAATACAAGAACAAACCTAAGGTAGAGTGGTTATGATAGGGATAAAATTTCTTCAAGTATAACCTATTGACAGGGTCTTTGAGGGTATCCCCTTCAGGGTGAGCCAAGATGTAGGTGCCCTTTGTGAGGCAATGTCGAACAATAAACGGGCTACACCAAAGGGACTCAAATTTATCGTGGCCTAAGGTATCGTGGGCCATGTCGTATGCCAACATTAAATTGCCTTCATTAAATAAGAAAAGGTTGAATTGGAGGTCAAAGAATATTTTGGAACATTTATTGGCCTCTTCGTGGTTTTGTGAGGATCCTTGGTCCTCTTCAAGAGATTCTAGGGTGAGCAATCGCTGCTCCATAGGAATGGTGTCTGACAGTAATTCATCTACGATATGTAATGTGGGAATTTCGCACTTGATGGGGAATATTGCTTCGACCCCATGGACAAGGTGGAACAGTGTGAAACCGGTGGTGGTTTTGACTATCGTACAATATGCCCACAAAGTTGAAAACAACATGTGATGCCAATTGGTTTTATGCTTGTCCATTGTTCTTTGTAACATGGTTTTGAGGACTTTGTTGACCACCTCGACTTACCCAATGGATTATGGGTGATATGGTGAAGTGAACTCATGTGTGAATCCTAGCTTGGAGGATAGTTCAACAAACACTTCATCCTCAAAATGTTTACCATGGTTAGATAAAAGTTGTAGGAGTACCCCGAAACGAGTGATGACATGGTTGAAGAAGAAGCGGGTTGCGGTGTCATCTGTGTTATTGAACATTGGCATAGCTTCAGACCATTTGGTGAAGTAGTAGACTGTGACTACGATGTACTTATTCCCATTGTTGGATGGGGGGTTGCAAGTCATTAAATCGATGCACGACTTGCAAAAAGGGCATGTCGTGATTACTAAGTGTAGGGGAGCTAGTGGTGTTATGGCTTTATGCACATATAACTGAAATTTGTCATAGCACTTAATTGCATGGATGCAGTCATGGAATAATTTGGGCTAGAAATAACCATCCCTGACCACCTTTTGGGTAGTGGACATACTAGAGAGGTGGCCTCCACGGGTGCCACTATGACAATCATTCAATGCTTTCTCTATTTCCTCGATGGTGAGGTAGCAACAAAGGATGGTATCTTCCCCACTTCGATAAAGAACTTCTCATATGAGGAGGTAGCAAGGGGCTCGGTGGCGGATACGTCGGCAGTCATCGCGAGAGAGATGAGTGCCAGATTTTTGAGTGCGTAGGTACACGAGGATGTCGACGTACCATGGGTCATCAGATGAAATGAATAACAAATGTTCATCTGGGAAGTTCTCGTTGATGAGGGTGTCGTTAGAGTTTGATGGGAGATACATTATCACCTATGCAGGAACAAGGGCCTTTTTACTCTTAGGAGTGGTGAACTCTAGATCATATTCTTGGAGAATTTTGATCCATCAAGCAAATTTGTCGTTTATTTGGCGTCGACTCAATAGGTAATGCATGGGATTGGAATCTACCATGACCTTGATAGTTCGAAGCAAGATATAATGACATTGTTTTTGTACTGCGAGGACAACCGCCAGGGCTAAAAAAAAATCGTGATTTTACTTCAAAGATGGCCCTGAAAGGTTTCTTATAGTGTGGTAAATGATCCATGCATGTGTGTGGACCATGTGTTATGGGTGGAGGAAGAATATTGTGTAAAGGACTTACCGATTAATTAGGTTGATTCGGCGGGAAATCTTCTGATCATTGGGGTAGATGTATTGCTGGTAGGACAAGGGATGTAAATTCTTGCCCCACAAATGGATTGATGGGATTTCCCTGAGAGGGTAATGTAGTTTGGGTTTGAGGAAGTGAAGTTTGAAGAGATGTTCGAATATTTTGAAGGGTGGTTGTGCAACGAATCCGATATTCCACAATGTGAGGGCACGTGTATGTAAAATTGTCCATTTGGTGGCATAACACGCATGGGAATCTCATATGTGTGTTTACTAATGTGGATATATAGCAATATTCAGTAGACTTAGCATCATTGGGGGGTGTCTGAGAGGGCTTAGGCAATGATGTTTGTCTCACTGTTGCTAAGGTTTCTCAGAACTGGGGTAGAGCTAGGCAATGATGGGTGTAATGACTATACTTTGAACATATGGCGCATGCCAAGTTGGTGCGCATAACTTTATTTCATGAGGGAGTGGGTTTTTCATTAGTGGTGGTCATAGATACCGGGGTAGGGAGAAATGGTGCCTTCTTGGGAAGATGAATTAGATTGCATAATTTAGGTAGTGTAGTGCAGAGATTGGTAGCTTGTTTGAGTCTTGCGCAAAGTTCACATGGTGGTTGGACTCATGTTTAGGGCGTGGCCCCGTTCTTCTTATTCTTCCACCCTTTGTTGATATCATTACCCCTAGTTAGTTGACTGGCTAGAGGAGGTGGTGGTTGAACTATAGCTTGCATGGGAAACGACTCTATGACAGGTGGGAGAGATGGTACGGGGACCATAGATAGTGGTTCAAGGTACCAAACAAGTATAACAATAACCATGTTGGGTACGGTAAGGGTAGTAGCCACCTAATGGGTGGAAATTCTGGGTGGTGGCTAGAAAAACGGTATCTGGGTTATGGCTTGAAGAACCATTTTCCAGATGGGTATTTGTCTAGTCATGGGTGGATGTTTGGGAGGGGACTGTGAAGTAGTCGCCTTAGGGGTAGGTTGTGGCCTAGATGTGTCCAGGGAGGACTGGGGTGTGGGTTCCTCGAGAGAGGTTTCATCACTTATTTCAATACCATCGGATGACACTACACATACTTGAGCGGAGCCTGTAGGATGAGAGATAGGTGATTCTCCTTGGTAAGATCCTAAGAGTGATGGATCTTTGAAGATTCTGGGTCTGATGTCTACAATTGGTGAATTATCAGAGTTATCACGTATGAGG
>SNQJ01S0047538.1:39688-67573 GCA_010110895.2 Picea sitchensis | reverse complement strand
GGGATATTGTCTATATTTTGGTAGTGATTGGGTTCATAATGTGTTAATTGATCGATAGTGATGATCTTCCCATTATGGGGGAAGAGCATGGTACATAATACAAATGAGGCTGTAGATTTCATGGCATACATGTAACTACACCCGAACATGATATTGTAATCCAACATGGCATTGATGACTTCAATATAAATCAAAATCGTCTTGCCCCCTAGTTTGACAAGAACATTTTGGTAGAGGCCTTTTGGTTACGATGGATGACAATCATATGCCCGAAGGGTGATGGCAAAAGGAATAAGCTCAGGTGATCTGAGTTGTTGCCATATTGTCTTGGACATAATACAAGTAGAGACTCCTTCTTCAATGATGCATCGATGAACTATTCCATTTCAAATTTTGATGGGGATCTGGAAAGTGACTAAAGAGGGAAGGCGTGGTTGAGCGTTATCTAGATAAAAAATGAGCAGACAAGTATCAATTGGGTCGATTGGCCCCAACATTGAAAGCAAGACTTTCCTTTGTGAAAGGGAAAGTTTGCAGTGCTTCCAATACGTCTACAGGAGATTGGGCTAGATCATTGACCAAGCTATAACTATGAGTTTCCCTAGCCTATGGGTTTTGTACATCCTGACACATGGGTGTGCGAGGTACTCGAGGGGTAGATTATGTTCTAGGATAGGGGATCGTCAAAGGTTTCCTTGTTGGTAGTCGGGGTGTTTCCGATGTGGTTGAATTAGAGTCGGGAGGCATACCATATTGACAACATGGTGTTTGTAGGAGGATCTCCTCTTCAATGGTGAGGAGAATACTATGATATGCAATATTCCTAGGTTGTACTTGACCTGGGTTAGGGTACTTACCCATCTGTTGTGGGGTAGGAGAAGCCTCTTGTTGAGTATTGATGACTCCCCAATGAGGAATTGGGTTATGTAGAACCACTGGTGTTTGAGGTTGTAGATAATTTTGTGGAACCTAAGGAGGGCCTTGTGGGGCGGAGGGTCTCTGAGTATTCGCGGTTTCCTTCCTTTGCTTGTAGTCTGTGGTTTGGAGGAAATGGTGAGTATAGTGGCCATACTCACCACATAAAGCACAAGGGAAGTTGGTCTGAACATTATTATTATTTCCTTAGCATTGTGGGTTATTGGTATTGCCCCCTGTTTTATTTTGATTACCTACATTTTGGTTTCCCTCTGCTTGGGGGTTCTATTGTTGGTTGTTTCCCCCTGGCCTTAGTTGAAATTATTTTTTATCTTTCCCTTCTTTTTAGCATTGTTGGATTGATTAGGTGGATTTTTCATGTTCAACTGTTCAAAAGATTGAATCTGTTGAATGGGAGAGGGTTGAACAAAATTGACTTTGGTTTGTTGTTTACCTTGCGGTGGGACACTAGGTTGAGGAGGGTCGGGGAAGGGATAATATGGGTTTTGCAATGGGAAAGGTCCATATTGGTTGTAATAGGTTGATGTCCCTCCTCCACTGTTGGGGTTATATAATGGGGCTGCCGGTGGGCCCAGGATTGGTGTTGTAACTAGAATCGCCAATGATGCAGGAGTATGTCCTCCCACTGTGTGGGTAGGGGGGGGCATTGAAGCAGGGTGAGATACAAGAGGATGGTAATATGGGGCCCCTCCATATAGGTGGGGGAATTGGTTGGCACCAAACGTGGGTATATGTTGAGCATAAGGGTTGAAGTGGGTCATGGACCCGATCAATCCATTTGCATCGTGCAATGCTCCTAGTTTGTCTTAACCAGATGGTAGAGGGTGAGGAGCGTCAGGTAACACTGTGTATAGGTACCCTGATTGAGAGTAGATTAGATCAAATTGTTGTGCCTTAGTGATGGCTTTGTATTCACTTTGGGGCATGGTACTAGCCACATCGTTGGCAATGATGTGAACTAGTGATTTAAAGAATAAATCTAGTCTTTGTTGTGGGGTGGTATCAACATTGCATATGCTTCTTCTTCTACATCATTCATGGATGTGATCTGTGATATGAACAGTCGTGGTTTGTTTGAATTCAGAGAAAATATCTAAACCAATGTCATGGCGCATAGGAAGTTGGAAGAAGGCTAGGAAGGCCTTAGCTAGTGATTCAAAGGTCGTATGGGACCCTGATTTCTCATCCACGTACCTTTTGGCAGATGGACCAGTGAGTATTCTTTGGAATAATTGCAATCAAATGGAATCTACCTTGATGTTATTAGAAGAACACCATAGGTGGAAGGACTGTAATGTTCCTGACTTGGCTAGTCTAGGAAACGTTGTTAATGTGTGTAGGATTAGTTGTTTACAACAGATAGATGAACATTCAAATAATAATAATGGCAACAAAAGGTTGCAAACTTATATTATGAAATCTTCGTGGAGTACAAATGTCGAATGCGGATGAATACAGTGAATCACTCGGCTAGATCAATGACAAAAGGATCTTAGCTGGAAATACAAAAAACCAAACTAAATGATGCACCTCTCCCTCTCGGGCAAATCGCTCCCTAGTGATTCCATCGTCGGAACTGGACGAGAAACCAAGAGAAATGTGTGCCTTGCCTTCCTCTCAAAATGGGTCGAAGGGGAATCTCTGAACTCTCCCTGTATGGGGTGAGTCGATCCACTGAACCTCCTCAAAAGCTGCCACTTCACCCTGAATAAGCGCGCCCTCGCTGCTGGACCCTGCGTAATCGTCGTTGACGAATGATGGAAGACCCGTGTGATCTTCTCGGTGACTAGGGTGTGTCTCTCAACACCGAAATCAGCCAACTGGTGTCTTCCTCTTGGAATTCACTGAACTATCTCTCCTGAGATGCACCTTACTCCTCACTAACAAGTTGTAATCTGCATAATCCTGAATTAGGTCACTGACCCTTCTCTTATAGCTTTCCCACACCCTAATTCACTGTTGAAACCCTAATTCATTGTTTGACTTCTAATTTTAGCTTGTATGTTCTATTTTTAGATCTTAATGACTTAAAAGTGCTTTTACCCACTTTTAGCTCAATGTCACTTTCTGAACATAACCTTTGACTGGAGTGACCTCTAGTAACCCTGTTTACCCCTTTTTTGGCCTTGGCTATAGTCTAACGGGGCGGTTTAGACTAATAAGCCTCCTCTCTGGAGCTCCTATTTAGAAAGGGACATTACAGTCCTCCCTTATCGAAATTGCTTGTCCTCAAGCAATACCAATCTAGGGTGCTACAACACCTCCTCGCTTTCCCACATAACGTCCTCTACTAGAAGCCCTTTCCATCTGATCAAACACTCTCTGATGACCCTACTCCTCAATTTCTACTCCCAGAACTCCAAAACCTCCTATGAAACCAACTCCAACTGTCCCTCCTCATCCAAAGGGGGAAGCTCCTCTGATGTGTTAATGAATTGTCCCGCTGCCTTTTTGAGGCAAGATACATGGAACACGTTATGAATCTTGGTCCCCTCTAGAAGCTCTAGCTCATAAGAAACCTCGCCTACTCGACGCATAATCATGTAAGGCCCATAAAATCTGGCCTTGAACTTCTCGGCCCCACTCTTCTTCAAAGATGATTGTTTGTAAGGTTGGAGTCTCAAGAAAACCAAATCCCCAACCTCAAAGCTACGCTCTATCCTGTGCCTGTCTGCACTCATCTTCTGTCAGTTTTGCGTCGTTTGTATGTTATCTTTTAGCAACTTGAGAATCTGCTGACTCTCTACGATCCAATCCTTGGCCTTGGGAGCCTTGCTCTGCCCGAAAACCAAGTCTACCAAAGTGGCAACATCGTATCCATACAATGCTCGGAAGGGTGTCATACCAATAGACATGTGGAAAGTGGTGTTGTAGAAATTCTCTCTTAAATGAAGCCACTTTACCCATGTTCTCTGTTGTCCACCTACATAGTTCCTCAAATATCCTTCAACCCACTTGTTGAGAATCTCGGTCTGCCCAAATGTTTGAGGGTGATAGTTGGTGTTGGGTGTCATCTCTGTGCCTACCAATCGAAACAACTCTCTCCAGAATGTCCCTATGAACCGATTGTCCCGGTCACTGACGATGTTCCTTGGTAAGCCATGAAGTCTGAAGACCTCCCTAAAGAATAGCTCGGCTACCTGAACTGCGTTGTACTCTTTCGATATGGCATAAAAGTGAGAAAACGTCATCAATCTATCGACCACTACATAGATACAGTCCTTACCTTGGACCTTGGGTAGGCCCATGATGAAGTCCATCGATATACTCTCCCATTTCTGCTCTGGAATTGGGAGTGGCTAAAGTAGCCCTGCTGAAAGAGCATGCTTTGACTTGTTCTGCTAGAAAGTCACACACTCACTGACGTGTCTCGTAACGTCCTGTTTGAGGCCCTTCCATGAGAACCTCTCCCTGATTTGTCTATAGGTTTTGAAAAACCCCTGATGGCCTGCTAGCGGTGAATCATGAACTGTTGTGAGGATCTTCTTCTTGATCCTCGAATCTGGCACCAAGTAGACTTTGTCCTTGTAGAATATGACATTGTCAATGACCCTATACATGTCATCCTATATCTGCCCATCCATAATCTCACAAGCAAACTTGTTCTTGGAATATTCCACTAACAAGTGGGATTTCCAATATGCTAAAATCTCCATCAAAGAAAATGTCACAAGTCTCCTCGATAGTGCATTGGCCACAATGTTCTTCTTCCCGTCGACATGCTCTATGTTGAAGTCGAATGCCTATACCTTCGTCACCCATTTCTGTCGGTGCTCACTGAGGTCCTTCTGCTCAAGGAAATACTTCAAGCTGTTGTGATTTGTCTTGACCACGGATTTGTTGCCCACCAAATATTGCATGAATTTGGTCAAGGCATGCATGATTGTCAACCTTTAATTGTCATAAATGGAGTACAACCTCTCAGAATGATTGAGCTTCCTACTCTTTAATGCAATGAGGTGTCCTACCTGCATCAAAACTGCCCCGATACCCTCACCGGATGCATCACACTCTAGTGCAAATGGCAAGGTGAAATCTGGTAATGCCAACACTGGAAAAGTGCCCATGACTTCCTTCATGTAGTCAAAGGCTTTATGTGACTCCTTGGTCTAAATGAAATCCCCATGCTTGGTAAGATCCGTCAGCGATGCTCCAAGCTAAGAAAAACCCCGGACGAACCACCTGTAATAGTTGCACAGCCTGAAGAAACTCCTTAACTCTATCACGTTCATGGGCGTTGGCCAATCTAGAATGGCCCTGATCTTCTCCTGGTGCACCTGTACCCCCTGTGCACTGATGATGTGGCCCAAGTAAAGCAACTCTGTCATACCGAACTCACACTTGGACTTTTTGGCATATAATGATTGTGCCTCCATGATGCTCAATACCTCATCCAGGTGCCTCATATGCTCCTGCCATGTATTGTTGTAGACTAAGATGTCGTTGAAGAAAACCAAGATTGATTTTCTCAGTTGATCCCTGAATATGTGGTTCATGCAAGACTAGAATGTAGCGGGTGAATTGGTTAGCCCAAATGTCATAACCAGGAACTTGAAATGTCCAAAGTGACATCGAAATGTCGTCTTCTCTATGTCTTGCTCTCGGATGTTGATCTGATGATATCCAGAGCGTAGATCAATCTTTGAGAAGAAAACTACTCCATGCAGTTCATCCATCAATTCGTCAATGTGCGGGATAGGATACCGGTTCTTGATGGTTTTCTTGTTCAAGGCCCGGTAATCAATGCAGATCCTCATGGTGCCATCCTTCCTCAGAACTAAGACAACCGAAGAAACGAATGGGTTGATTCTTGGTCTGATGTGTCCCATCGCTAGAAATTCCTTGATTTCCTTCTCTATCTCATCCTTGAACCTCCTAGGATGACGATAGGGGGGTGTGATCATAGGTTTGGCCCCCTCCTCTAACCCAATGGTGTGCTCAAACCCCTTGTTGATGTCATCCCAACAAATTCTTGATCTCTGTGTGATATTGTTGCCGGGCCTCTGAATCCTTCCGCGTAGTGATCAAGCACTCTGCGACATATGCTACCTCCCCATGTCTGAAGATCCTCTCCATCCTCTTGGCTGAAACTGTCCTAGGTGCTCATGTCGACATACCTCTCAGAACAACCTTCTTCCCATCATGGTCTCTGAACCCCATCTCTAGGGTTTCGTAATTGGTGGTGATTTTTCCCAAGGTAATCATCCACTGAACTCCTAGCACCACATCTGTCTCAGATAGGTCAACTACATAAAATGTGTCTCTCACTGTGTAGTTGCCTAACTTTATCTCCAAGTCTGGAACTCTATCTAGACATTCCACTGTGTGGCCATTTGCTACTCAAACATCAAACCCCTCAAACTCCTATGTCTGAAGTGTCTGTCTCGATACCAGTGAAGCATCAATGAAGTTGTGGGTGGCCCCACCATCTATCAGGGAGATTGCTCGTTGCCCTTGAATAATCCTTCTTATGCGGAGGGTATCATACCTGGGAACACCATAAAGGGTCGCTATGACTCCTCCCTTTGTTGGTTTTCGTCTGTTAGCCTGCTCAGGCAGTTGTGGAACTACCAGAGGGTGGGCTCCTACCGGTGTCAGTGGTTTTCGGAGAGGTTGCTCCTCTGTCTGTGTTGACTCTTCCTCTGAGCTAGTGGATCCATGGTCATGCTCCTCCTCACTTTCCACACTATCTATTGCCCTTGCCCATGCACCTGGGACCTGGGACCCAAGGGTCTCTACAGTTGAAGCAAAGCTTCTTCCTCATAATCTCTTGCCTCTACTCATCATCCAACTTCTCCTTTCCCTTCCATTCTTTCTAGAATGGCTTCTTGTCTCAATCCTTATGGGGTATGAAGGGTTTGGAAAAGGGTTTAGTCTTTGGCATTGAGTCTACCAAATCTCGAGTGCGTAGGATGGAATCCTGTAAGGTGGGTGGCATGTATGCCTTCACCCATCCTCTCAAAGGCTCTATGAGCCCCTCTGTGAATAACATGATCAACCTAGGCTCTGATATATCTGTCACTGCCATGACTACCCCCTGAAACTCTGTGATGAATGCCTCTATTATGCCAGTTTGTCTGAACTGGGCTAGATCCCTGAAGTGGATCTCGGGATCCCTCCTATCAAACCTGTACATGAGTCTCTCTGTGAACTCCCTATAGGAGGTGATGCGACTGTAACCTAATGTCACCAATCCATGGTGCCACCACTCGTATGCCTCACCCTCCAAGTGTAAGGTAGGGAAACTGATGGCCT
The DNA here is from genome assembly GCA_010110895.2 of Picea sitchensis. Classification (NCBI taxonomy): domain Eukaryota; kingdom Viridiplantae; phylum Streptophyta; class Pinopsida; order Pinales; family Pinaceae; genus Picea; species Picea sitchensis. The sequence goes on along the minus strand of SNQJ01S0047538.1, from coordinate 60,382 downwards.
CTGTCTCGGTCATCTGGTTGAGCTTGTAGTATGTGTCTAGCTTCTGTACCCAAGCTCTGGCGGTGCATTTGGATGATCCGTCGAAAGAAGGTATGGTGAGTTTACCAACTTTCCGGATGAAATCAATGTTATGCCCCTGTTGTTGTTGCGGTCCTCCTCTCTGTGGCTCTCTGGGCGGTTCCTAAGTCTGAGCCCACAATACTCGACTAGGGTCATGTCCTGATGGAAGTCAAGGCCCAATGTTGCATACTCCCTCCTGTACTCTGCAATGTCCTCTGCAGGAGTGGACAACCTATGTGCTATCAGTAGTTGTGCTGCTACTGGGGATGCTCTCTGGAAACTGGGAAACAAAGGTATGGGAATCCTACTCGAAGGGCTGTATGCGCGAGTAGGAGACTGGGGTCTACTGCCTACCCTCGAGTTCCTCTGTGATTCACATGGGGCTTGTGTGCCTAGGGCGCCCACTATAGCCAATCTGTTAGCCACCTGTGCCAAGGACTGAGTCATGGCCCGCTAACTAGCTACTATATCGCGGATAACCTTCATGAAGGCAACCTATGGCTCCATGGGGGCCTTACCATTGACCTCTAGTCGCTCATATTTGTCTCCTAACATCCTTTCTTCCTCACACTCTAATTCTTTGTGCGCCTCTTCCTCTTCCTCTGAGCTGGGATGGAAAAGAGGAAAGTCAGGCCTCGACCCTCTTTCCTTTCATCTGTCATAAGTGACATATTCATCCCCTTCGTGCTCACGACCATATGGGTCTTTTGTTGCACTCATCGTCTTTAGTCACAGGCTGGTAGGACTAAAGCTCTGATACCACTATAATGTTCTTGACTTGGCTAGTCTAGGAAACGTTGTTAATGTGTGTAGGATTATTTGTTTACAACAGATAGATGAACATTCAAATAATAATAATGGTGACAAAAGGCTGCAAACTTATATTATGAAATCTATGTGGAGTACAAATGTCGAATGTGGCTGAATACAGTGAATCGCTCGGCTAGATCGATGACAAAAGGATCTTAGCCAGAAATACAAAAAAACAAACTGAATGATGCACCTCTCCCTCTCGGGGAAATTGCGCCCTAGTGATTTGACCATCGTAACCGGACGAGAAACCAGGCGAAAGTTGCGCCTTGCCTTCCTCTCGAAATGGGTCGGAGGGGAATCTTCGAACTCTCCCTGTATGGGGCGAGTCGATCCACTGAACCTCCTCAGAAGTCGCGCCCTCACCCTGAATAAGCGCGCCCTTGCTGTTGGACCTTGTGTAATCGTCGCTGACGAATGATGGAAGACCTATGTGATCTTCCCGATGACTAGGGTGTGTCTCTCAACACTGAAATCAACCAACTGACGTCTTCCTCCTGGAATCCACTGAACTATCTCTCCTGAGATGCGCCTTACTCCTCACTGACAAGTCATAATCTTTATAATCCTGAATTAGGTCGATGACCCTTCTCTTATAGCTTTCCCACACCCTAATTCACTGTTGAAAACCTAATTCACTGTTTGACTTCTAATTTTAGCTTGTTTGTTCTATTTTTATCTCTTAATGACTTAAAAGCGTTTTTACCCACTTTTAGCTCAATGCCACTTTCTGAACATAACACCTTTGACTGGAGTGACCTCTAGTAACCCTGTTTACCCCTTTTCTAGCCCTGACTATACTCTAACGGGGTGGTTTAGACTAATAAGCCTCCTCTCTGGAGCTCCTATTTGGAAAGGGACATTACAAGGACATAATGTGATTGGTGGGGTCCTCACCTGGTTTCCCTTCAAATTTAGGGATGTCTAAAGGTAATTTGGTGGGCATGTTAGGCAGAGCGACATCATGTAAGATGGGGTCATTTGTGAGCTTCGTCAAATCTGGAATGTTTAGGGACAAGAAATATGGCAAGCTAGGAGGTGGTGTAGCCATGGTGTGTGGTGGTCGAGAAATGGTTCTTTTTGAAGAAGGTCAGGAACTGGTTCCTTGTGAGGAAGGATGAGTTCCTCCTCCTTGTGGTAGAGGGATAGTGGGTGGATTGTTTGGGATGTTGGCATCGAGCAGGGTGGAGCTGAGCAAGGCTGATTCTAAAATTGTTGCACTCATAGGTGTATGTGAAGGTTGAGTCGAAGTGTCAACCAAATTGGGAATACCTCCTAATATTGGAGGGAGGTTCAACAAATGTCTAGAATGGTAGGGTTTCTATGGTTCCCCTATGATTCTAGACTAGCTAAAAGTGTGTGTGAATTGTGGTGAGAGAAGTAAATGAACAAGTGTTTTTGAATTTCATCAACCATAACAATATCACTCAAAGATGCATGTAATCAATAAATGAACATCATACATAAATCAACTAAAATTATATAAGCTAGGTAAGGTTGATCCATGTGGGGGAATATCAAAACCAATTTGCACATGTCCTAAAAGACAAAATGTCCTTCCTCTCAAAATAACACTGGGCCTTCCAAAAGCACTCTAAAGTGGGGCATGAATCCACAGAAAGAGGAACTAGTGAAGGTGTGAATAGTCAGTTATAATGAGGGGTAAAGGGGGAGTATCTGAAAGTGCTAGTGATATTTCCCAATAGCCGTTCAAAATCTGACTAAGGTGTGATTGCAACCCATAATCGCCACCTGGGTAGAAATCCAATTTTTTTACAACGAAGTTACCTCGATCAAGTGCGACATTTAGATTTTCAACCTAAGAAATGGGTCACGGGTTGGGTAACCTCTCAAGAGCTGGGTGGCTCAAGGAGGCGTGCACAAAACAACTAGACCTTGACCTTCAACCCTTCACGGGTATCCCCCTGCCTTGTGGTATAAGAACACTTGATTTAGAGGATTTTTGGTTTCCTATTTCGTCAACTTCTAAGTTTCAATGTGAAAATGATAGCGTAGGGTTATTTGGATGCCTACCCCGAGGATCCTAGCCATCTTGTGGGAATTAAAGCCAATAACTCCAAAATAACAATCACTAGACAAAAATTAAACTTACATAATAAACAAAAAACCAAACACCGAACATATTTTCAAATGCCAGAACAAAGAGATGACAATGCATTGAACATTCACTGAAATTTTGTTCTCCAATCAAAGGCTCTGATACACAAACCAAAGGTTGAGGGAAGTCCTTGCTAGGTATAATATCCAACTCAAAATAGCCTTCCACCATGCTATGCTACTCAATCCACCCGTGTTGGTCTCCATTGTCCCACCTTTCCCTTGATAAACTACATGGGATGATTCAAGAAGCTAGCTAGGAGTTATTTTAGGCATGTGTGAAGTGGGGGAGTGTGTCCTTTCATATCTTGGTCCCTTGCTTGAATTTGGATGACAATGGTGCCATGAAATATGTTGATTAATAGTGATGTAACGTGTCTCCATGACCATTACCATATAAGGATTAAATTATGGCTTATTGTTGCATAGCCCCATTTTTCCAAAGATCCCCCATTTTGAGCTTGGTTGCCTCACTGGCCAAAGAATAAGATTGACAGTTATGTTTTGTTAAGACCTGGAAGTATGAGAGCTTTTGAAGTTTGCAAACCTCCTTCTAAATTCACACTATTATAGATGCTAACTTGCTATTAGAAGGAATTGATTTTGAAATCATCAAGTTGATGATTATACTCAAGTCATCGATAATGATCAATGTCTTTGTTCTAGGTTCATTAACTAAAAAAAGGACCTTGAAGAAGAGCATACGCCTTAGCTTGATTGCTTGTGGACTTCCCTAAACCCCAAACAAAGGTTGTTTCTAGATATCCCTTGGGATTGAGAATGACCCCCCTGCTCTTGCCACCCATTTTATCATTGTATTCTTAACACAAAGATAAATAACATTTTTTTTTCAATAAAAAAACACTAACAATCCATTTTCTAAGTGTTCTTGCACATTTACTAAAGCGATTGACACTAATTCAATAAATTTCTTAAATTGTTTTTTTTTTTTAATTTTAAATTTATTATTTTTATTTTATTTTATTTTTTCTGGAGGCAAGAAAAAGTGTTTGGGCTATTGACCATCATTAGATCTACCTCGACATGTAGCTATATCATTATGTAAAAACAAAACATGGCCACATATAATAACTCACTAGTGGTTCATAAGAGGGCAGACATCCCCTCCTACCAAAAGCCTCTAGGCCTTGGGCTATTAACTATTACCTTAGGTTCAAGGAAAACATAGTCTTAACCAAATATAAATTCTTTAAAATCTTACTCTATGACCAAAATTTCCTAAATTGTTATTCCATATTTTTTTTCTCGTGGAAAAAAAACAAGTAATTTTATCCAATTTGATAAAATTACTTCAGTAGATGCTAATAACGTCCTGGTAGCTAGCTAATAGCTCCATTTGGTATTACCGAGGATATTTTTGCAAAATCCTGGTCATAGTATATACAAAAAATATTGGTGGCCAACGACCTAAAAAAGATATGGCCTATAAGAAGCCCAATTGACATACTTGAGTATCAGAAATTTTTTGAGATTATAACATCGATCCTCGAAAGAAGATACAACAAGGTCTTGTTATTTAGATAAAGGTTAAAGGGTCAAGAAAAAATGTTGAGGAGCCACTCAAGCTCTTTTCCCAAACTTTCTAGCATCCTTAGTCCAGTGCCAGTCCAACTTTTGACAGTCGGTCCGCTTCTTTGTTCCAAGTTTTGTAGACATGTGAAAAAGTGAAAAGTGAGAAGGTCTGAAGAAGTTTTCTGATATCATCCAACATTAGCCGCAGAGTGTAGGAGTGTAGAGATTGACTTCCATTCAAGCATTTGATAACAAGCATATAGTCTTCATAGATGTTTATCTGTGAGATCACTTTTTATTTGGCAAGAATTAACATTAGTTTTACTGCCATGAATTCGTTGAAATTATTTGTAACATCCCCCTGATTTGCAGCAAAGGATGTGGAGGTGGAGTCATCAGAATGAAGGATTCCCCCCGTGACTCCAATGGAGGGAGAGCCTTGAGCGACTCCATCAAACAAATCCCAGGGGAAGGGTGCTAAATTTTAGGAGCAGGATGGGAGGGTTTTGGAGGGTGAGGGATGATATATTGGTAACAATCCAGTATAGCCATAGAAGTTATTGCACATTGGGAGGTGGAGGGATCTAGTCCATAAAAAATGGCATAGTTTCTAGCTAACCAAATGCCCCAAGCAGTAATAAGAGGGAGGGATTTGATGAGAGCGATATTAGGCGAGTCAAGCCAAGACTGTAGAGCTAGTTCTATTGAATCCCCTGCCCACCGTGCAGGAGATCCAAGAGATATCTGAAGATCATTCCATAAAGCATGGGAAAAGGAGCAGTGTAGACATACTTATTGGCTTGATTCATTTTCTTGCTTGCAAAGAGCACATCAGTTAGGGCACACAAAACTCCCTTTTTGAATATTTTCCTAGGTTGGAGATCTACGTGTGAGAAGGAGCCACACGAAGATTTTTTACTTTGTTGGACACTTCATTTTTCAGAGAATCTCCCCCCACCAAGGAGCTGGATCATTAATATGCTCAAGGACCAAAGCTTAGTATCCATGTTTGGGCACATATCCCCCCGAGGGATTAAAAGGCCAAATTAAAGTATCCTTTGGTCATAGAGGTGGGCTAGGGAGGAGGACAAGGCATTTGCGTATTCCATCCAAGCTGGAGCATGAACGACATCTAGGCCAATCTCCTGCCAGTTGAGCCAATGAGTAGTACCTGTCAAGAAATCTCGTCGGGAGACTTGTTGGAGATAATAGATTCCTTCATTTTTTAAGGTTTGAATAAGTGGCTCTAGGAGAATATGATTTCCTTGGCATTCAATACATGGGTATTTCCCTATGAGAATATCGACACCATTACCAATTTTCCAAATGATCCAATTGTCGATAAGGGGGAAAGCATTGACAGTCGCTTCCAAACCATGGAACCATTTTTGGAGGATTTTTTAGGCCTTCTGATCCAATCAATGACATATTTTGAAGGAAAATATTTTTCCTTAAGGATGCATGACCAAAGGCCAAAGCTTGTGATGAGCCCCCAAACATTTTTGGTAGCCAAAGCTTGTGCGAAGAGGTGAATGTTTTTCAATCCCCATCCCCCATAAGATTTTGGAGTTGAGATTCACTTATAGGAGGTTAAAACTAAGGTTTTCCTCTCTTTAGAGCCCGATCATAAGAAAAAATACGAGAGTTGATTGATTCTTCCGAGGATACCTTTTTGGTACCCAGGCTAGAGAGGTCTAAAAAACTAGGATAACTTCCAAAACCGATTTTATCAACACCACTTGGCCTGCTCTAGAGAGCCATCTCCATGAGTGTAGTCACTTTTCCACCTTTGCACACAACCATTGCCAATCTTTTTTGCTATAGTCGTTTGCTTTAAGGGTGAAACCGAGATATTTCATGCCATCATTATTGATCTTAGCCCGAATGTCGAGAATTCTTGAGATGTGTTGATTTTCGAGATCTAACATCCCTCGAGTATAGAAAGAAGATTTCTCCATATTGAATTGCATGCCTATAGCAGTGCAGAAGGATCGAATAATCTCCTTGAGCCTGACTATGAAGGATAGGTTTCCTTCAAAGAAAATGAGAATGTCATCAACAAATAGGAGATGAGTTAGAGTACAATTTGTGCTCGTATGAATACCTTTCATATTAGTTGAGGATGTTTCTTTATGGATCAATCGATTGAGGCTTTCTGCTACCAATAAAAAGAGAAGTGGGGATAGTGGACATCCTTGTCTAAGTCCTCGTTCAGCCCTAAAGAAAGAGGTGGCTGAGCCATTTATAAGAATTACAAAAGAGTTGGATGATGTGCAGTTCATAACCCAGGAAACAAAGGAGTGGGTGAAACCTAGGTGCATCAGAAGCAATTTGATGTAAATCCAACTAACCTCATTAAAAGATTTTGAGAGGTCTATTTTAAAAGTGATGGCCCATTACCTCTTCAAATGAATAGAGTGTAGTCCTTCATGAGCAATGGCAATAACCTAGTGAATTTTCCTTCCCTATAGAAACCCAAATATCTCTGCAAATATATTTTCGCTCATGTGGTCTTTTATTCTGTTGGGTATTATCTTGGATATAATTTTATAGATGTTGTTGCAGAGGGAGATAGGTTTGAAGTGATCAAATTTTGTTGGGTGTCCACCTTTGGAATGAGAGTAATGAAAGTGGCATTGAAGGGAACATGTATCTGCCTTTAAGTCCTGGTGCATTCCACCAGGTTCAGAAGGTCTTGTCCCATGAAATCAAGGCAACCTGTGTAGAATTCAACATAGAATCCATCCGGTCCCGAGATTTTTTGTCCCTTTGAAAACTGTGGAGTGTATTCTTGAGTTCCTCCATGGCGATCTCCTCCGTAAGTCTATCATTATCTTCTAGGTTTATGAACTCGAGGAAGAGACTCACAACCGTAATAACATAGTCAACATTGGCCCTGGAATCAACTTTGAATAGGGATTCGAAATGTGTTATTCCTTCCTAGGATATGTCCTCAAATGTAGAATCTTTTGAGCCATCCAATCTACAAATAAACCAAATAGTGTTGGAAAGTTTCATGCCATTTGTCAAATGGTGGAAAATTTTGGTGTTTTCATCCCCAACTTGTAATGAGAGGGCTCTATTTCTCAGTCTCCATTCTTTTTCTTTATTCACTAGAATTTTCCTTCTGTTAAGATCCAAGAGCTTGTACTCCTCTTTCATCTCTTCCGAGGGAGGCTGAAAAACCTCTTTTTCCTGCCATACCTTCAACTTTTCTTCAATCTCAATTAGGGATTTGGCTTTCAATTGCTTTCTCTCCTTATTCCAAGGGATGGAGATCCCTTTTGCCTTTTTGAGGTTTTCCATGAATTGTATGGCGAGGGATTCTGAAAGGTGAAAATTGTAGGGGGACCAACTGCCTTTGATGGCTTCAATATATGATTGAAACTCAAGTCACTGAGGGTTGAATTTGAAAAAACTAGGGGGTTCCCCCTTGGGCTATCTCCAAAATAATAGGGTTGTGATAAAAAAACCCCACCAAGGCCCACCCACTGTCTAGTACAAATATTTCCAAGTAAGAGGGGCTTAGACAAAAGAAATTTGTCTAGACGTTTTGTGACACTATTGTCCCCTAAGCACATGTTCCTCCAAGTGGGTGTGTATTTTGTGGTTGTTTGTCGAACAAACTAGCCTCATCCAGCTGATGTATGAAGAATTCAGATAGAGGATCACTATGAGTTGAAGAAACCCAAATTTCATGGTCTCCCAAGGTGAAATTTAGGTCTCCTCCAATGAGGACACAATCTTGAGCAATCAAAAAGGAAAGAAAGAGATTTTTCCAGAATTCCTTTTTGTCTGAGTATGGGTCGTAGATATTTATGCAAAGGAATTCAAAATTCAACTCCTTGGAAAAGAAATGTGTTCCCAAAACTGATGGCATAGCTTGTGAGTTAAGTAATTTCAAAGAGTTTTTCCTCCACCCAGTGAGGAGACCACCAAATTTTCGATTAGCATCCAAAGCAAGGAAGTCCTAATCTAGAAATGTGGTTGAGAAGGATTCCATTGCCTTGGATCCGACGATCATAGATTATTATAAGAGGATTATAGAGGGACAATGTAGATCGATGAGACGCTTTATGGATAACTTCTTTGTGGGGTTGGCCAACCTGCAACAATTATGAGAAATTAAAATCATTTTGCAATCTGTCCAGGGGCTGTTGTTCTAAGGGCCTCGATGAGAGATTTATGTCCGTCGACATGAACTTCAAAGGATGCTTGTTTTTGAGCTAATGAGGTGTATGATTTCCGACCCCTCTAAGAGGGATTTTGGTCTAGGTCTCCAATAGTCCCCAAACTCCCCAACAACCCTTGAAAGGACTAGGATTGGGAATGAGAAAGGGACATGAGGTTGTACTTTTGGGGGAGGGGAGGGAGGATAGCGGGGACATGAGTGGGTGACAGAGAATTTGAGGGGGGAGAGGAGGAAGGTGCATTAGGGAAGGGAGGGATAATGGGAATTAATGGGTTAACATGTGAGCCGGATAGTCCCGACAACCCTAAAAGAAAGGAAGTTTTTGAAATTCCTCCGAGTTCCGAGGAATGTTCTGTCCCACTAGAAGAAAAATCATTTGATTTCGAGAGGTGAGCAGGGGGAGAGAAAAAATCTTACCCAATTGGTCCTCTACAGGCGAGAAGGTGGAAGGAGGCGCTGATGCAATCACTTGGAGTGGGGAAGCCATGGGCTCGATAAGAGAGGTGTGTCGCACTAGAGAATCGACCTTCTGATCTCCTTGAGAACTTTTTTTGATTGCTTTCATGTCCCCCCAAGAACTGTCTGACCCAACGAAGTTGATTCTCTGCTTTTGTATGGTCCCTTGCTATATGGCCATAGATATGGCATCCCCCACATTTAAAAGGAAGGTCTTTGTAGTATAGGGTCTGTTTAATAGAGGAGCCATCAAAGTGTATGGAGATATTCTTTGCCAAACCTTTAGAGAGCTTGAGCCCCACCATAATTCTGGCCAATATATCTAGAGGAGAGAAATGAGCGATCAACTTCATAGAAGAAACCAATAGAGTGTCCAATTTCCCTAAACACCTTATCAAACCAGAAGATGATGGGGAGGCTTAGGAGGCGGACCCATACCGCTGTAATTTCCAAACGTTCAGTGGTTGCGTCAAATTCAACTGACCATCGCTTCAAGAAAAGTGCTTGAGCTCCAAAAGACCAATGACCAGATAGGATTTTTTCAGTGTCAGATGCCAAGCAAAAGGTCCAAGCCATCCAACCCTTTGCGAGTACCAGACTCTTAGGTTCGTACCACAAGACTAGAGCAAAAGTCTAAGAGGACCATCTCTGGAGGGTGTTTGCTGACAATCGTTTACTGGTGAAATGACCAACTAGGATTTCTTGCTGCATGTTTGCAATTTCGTTAAGTTTAATACCTTCACCGAGAACTAGACCAGTGATACCTGCCTTCTGCTTAAGACATCGCCTAGGTTAAAAAATTCTTCTTGACCTCCATGTCAACAAATTTGAGCACATAGGTCGTTGGGGACAAAGATCTTAGTAGGTTCCCATAGAATGAATCTTCAGAGAGAAAATTACTGATAAATCCATCCGTTGAAGTGGAGATCGATGCCAATAAATGAGATTTACAGGTGACAGGGACTGGAGATCCATAGTGACAACGACACCACGAGGGTATGTGGGAAGTGCAGATCGATCATCCGCAAGGGAAGTTGGATTTGCTTCAACGGACTGTGCATGAGTTGATGCCTGATTTGGGCACTTAAATGCACTCGAGGGCAGAGGAAGGGCTGGCCCATCGCAATGAGGAGGGGAAGTGGTGCTCGTTCCAGAAACATGGGAGATCAAGCTTCTAGGATCATTCGAGGAGGGGAGAAGGGAAGTATGTGCTAAGTAGACCTTTGCGGAGTGATCGAAAAGATCCAAGGTGGCGGAAGTGACTGACAAGGACCATATATTGATTCCCTGAAGTGGGTCCTCCATAAAATCAACCAACTCCTCCTCCTCATCCATCAAGACAAATAAACAAGGGCTAGATTTGTGCGTGGGTGATGTCATACCATCGTCAAAATAAAAAACACCCCCTAGCCCAATTGTTATATTCCATATATTTCCAATTTACCAACTATTTTGGCTATTTTACAATCAAACCCATCTCACATATGATACTTGATTTTATTTTAATATTAAGGAAAAATCGTAAGAACAATTATTAAGTATAAACAAAAACTAATCCTTATAGTGATACAAGCTATTATTTAAAAACAATTCGATGTTCTTTGTTGCACAAGGGACTCCAAGTGATGCGCACACCTTTGAAGAATGGAACTTGGGCCCATCAAAGTAGAACCCGTACCACTGAACCACAGCGCAACGAACTAAACAGTCTATAGCAACATTATCAAAAGTTGTTTGTGGCTGACAACCCTTTTCTTCCGTTGAAACCTGGGAGATGGATTGGGTGGGCATATTTACCCTTTTATGGCATGCACAGAGCAGAGGGTAAACAGTAAGGTTGATATTGTTTTTTCAAAATCCGTGCTCCAGTCTTCCAACAACTATATACCCCTCTTCCTCCTCATCAAAAACCCATTTGAATCCACGTTCGACTTCTCTCGGCCAGAAACAGTAAATACTCCTCAATCTCGATGGGTTACTGCGAATCTCTCCAAGGAGATGGGGATAGAAGTGCATTCAGAAAGGCTGAGAAGCGATACAAACTTTACAAGTCAGTTCGGGGCTCCATAACGAGGTGCCTTATTCTTCCCCATCTCACTTTCAAGGTTCTTTCTTTATATATATATATATATATGAACGATGGCAACAACTGTTTTCTACTTCAAGAATATTGTTGTCTCCAGTCAGTCACTTATGAAATTCGTCGCCTGGTCTTCTACTGCATTATCATTCCATTTCAGGGAAAGGGTCCCCCCCACAGACCTCTCCGATGTTGTAGACTTTAGAAAGATTTTGGATTTATTTGACGAAAGTGGAACTACACTCCCTGGCATTGTTAAACTTGAGCAGGAGCAATTTGATCGGCCAGTCTTCACCATTGCAGAACGCCCTGGTATGTGTATGTTCACCCACCATTTTGTCTATCAAGTTGACCCCACAAGATACATATGGATCATTTGAAATTTCTCACCAGTAAAGCTTTTGGTGAGGCTGTTAAATTCATTAACTTAACTCTATCATAAAGTGGACATGTAAATTTGCCACAGCAGGAGGATCATTTCATCCCTTGATTGATTTAGTTTAGTAATTTTGTCAAAAAGATAGGTTTCAATTTTCTTCCTCTTCCGAGATTATGCATATGAAGCAGGAGGAACTGGATACTTTCGCTCCCGGATTAGATTAGTGAACGAGATGAAGCGTTTTGTTGATATCTCTAATGGTGTGTGTCGTTTTGTTTGAATAACTGATGTGCTTATGGAAATAATTGTGAGAACTTGTTCTCAAACGTTGAGGTTGTTCAAGTCATAAAATGAAAGTTCTCTTCCCTTCCCTTGCTCGAGAACATCCAAATTCAGGAGTTAAGTATGTTTTGATGGGGAACGTTGGTTCTTTTCCTCTCCCTTGCAAGTTCCCTTGCTTGAGAACATCCAAATTAAGGAGTTAGTGTGTTTTGATGGGGCACGTTGCTGCTAACTGCATGTGCTGCACTGCCATACATGTCCTTCAGATGTTCGCATGGAGTTTTCACCATGCGTTAGCTATATCCGTAGACTCTTTGGCCATTTCATTTGGGTCACTCCCTTGCTGACTAGATTGATGTTGGGCCCCATACACGGATTGGTCCCTGATTAGTGAACATCCCTAATATATTAGGGCACGCTCTTTGAGGAGTCTAATTTGTCAAATTTTTCCTTTCCTTGAGTGGTACTACCGTACTAGTTGCGCTTTAAACAGCCACATTTCCTATCTATAACATGCCTATGGCTCGTGGTTCACACTTACCTACAGAATAGAGGTTTGTTTTTTGGGTCCATTCGTGTATGGCCCTGACTCTCGTGGTACAGATGGTCAAAACCTATGGGTTGACCGTTACGGAGAAATTGTCCCTCCGGCGATGAGTTTAACAACTAGTTACTCAAGTGTTCCCTTTTATATTTATGTCGCTCACTTGCTCATTGTTAAAGGTTCCTTTTGGTCATCACTCTTTCTCTCTTACATATCAAAACTTTGTTGGATTTCTAGTTTACATACGATCTAGCGATCTCCTTCCATCTTCCACACTCTTTGGCTTGTTTGGATCTGTTGTCTCCATCAACCCTCCACCATTGCTGCAACTACATTTGGTACTTTCCTTTTCATTAGCTTGGATGTCCCTTTGCTGGATTGGTCGGTTGCATCTTGTGGTGTTTTTGGCTCTGTCCTTGGTCACACTTTGGTCAACCTTCATCCCCATCTCAAAGGAAGCTTCAACATAGTCTTGTGAGTGAGGAGGCAACCTTCTTCACTGAGGACACTTGGGTTGTACATCCTTGCACTTTATTTCTTTATCTTTAGTTTGTGTGGCTTGTATGTTTCTTTTTCATTGGATTTGGAGATAGTATACCCTTACTTGTTTCTGCAAGTGGAAGAGCGGCATTACAAGTATGTGTGGAAATTTTGAAAATCTTCACTTTAGAACACTTCAGCAATTCACCATATTTACCTGAGGTTCTCCAGATCTATTTCATAGAACTTTCAGCCTTATGGCTGAATTTGAAAGTCATTTCTGCCCAACCTTTTCACTAGGCAAGCTCAAGATGATAGACACCGAAAATATGCTTGAAGGAGGGATGAATATCATAGCCCTCAGGGCACAATCTCAACCAACACACAGATCTGAAAATTACTTTTATTACAACAGACTTGCAATGGCACTAAATCTGACTTTAGTTTCATCTAGGCATGCTAAAACACATAACATTTTAGCCCCACTACCCCAACAAATAAACTTATTAAAACAGCCATGAAACTACTCATAACAATGAGAAACCAAACTTTGATTTTCAGATACCAAACTTTGATTTTCAGAAACCAAACTTTGATTTCATATATTATACAAATGAAGATAAAGTACAATACCTTACCCCTTACCTCATTCCAAGCTGGTACAAGTCCCTTTAGCTCATCCCAAGTAAGGACTCACCAATTGCTTCCCAAACCCTAGCCAGGGCATCCCCCTCACCTTGAGCACCCGTCCAGAAGATAGCTCAACATCATATGCCAAGTATTACAACAAAATCTAGCTCCCACTTTTGTGCACTCAGGAAGACTACCCACTGTCACCGCAATAGCTCTTCCTCACACTTTTGGTTGGATCTTCTCCAACTCAAAAGGGGCTTCCCTAAAGATAAGATTGCTAAGGCTATGGAGTGGGGGACAAGGTGATTTTTTAGAGTAAGCTTTAACAAAATGTATGGTAGTAGTATAATGGATTGTTGAGTGATGTGAGAACAAAAGGTGATGGAAAACCCTAAGACTAGTGCCTACCAAATCTTGGGCAAAATGGAGTCAAGGAAGATCACTCTAAAGAGGGCTGTTTTGTGAATAATTATGTAATAAAGGGCTGCAAATAACATGCTACAATCAACCTTAATAGTGCTGGAAATAACTATAGAAATGAGTATCGGAGAGCCCTAGTAGTGCTATTTTTGAACAAGTTGATGAAGGTGCTGCTCTACCATGATATGTTAATTACAACAACGACATTTTCTTTTACCAAGGAAAAAAAGTCAAGTAATTTGATTATATATAACAAAATTACAAAAGTGGATGCTGATAAGCATTCTAGAAGGCATTTTTAGCCAGCTTATACAAGACTGATCTAGTAGTCTCTTGCTTTATACATAAAAGTGACTCTGCAGATTTCCAAAAAAAAGGGAGGTTTGATTTTATCCATAATCAGCTATTTACAATACAAAAGAAAAAACATTTTTCAGTCCAGTTATGTACTAGTACATCAAAAACTGTATAGCCCTCGGGAAAAGCATTAGAAAAAGAACTTTTTTACATCATCTTAAAACCAGGGTTCATGAAAATATTATGTGGACTGATCTTGGAGACTCTCCGTGATTTTCCGGGTCCTTTTTTCCAATGCCAATCCAGATTTGGATAGTCGATCAGCTTCTTTGTTCCTTCTCTTGTAGACATGTTCAAAAGTGATGTGAGAGAATGCTGTTATGCTGCGTTTGATATCTTGAAATAAAGGTTGTAAAGTGAAGTGTTCTAATGTGAAGACTCCTTTCATCCATTGAATAACCGACAGAGAATCCCCATAGCTTTGTAGGTGAGAAATTCCTTTTTCCCGAGCCAAACATAGAGTAAGCTTAAGAGCCAATAATTCATAAAAATTATTCGTTTCATTTCCTATGCCAGCAGAAAAAGAGATACTGTGATCCTCTCATAGATGTAGGATATCTCCATCTCCTCCCCTAGTAGGGTTTCTTGAGAGGCCCCATCACAATGTGCCCAGGGGCCAGGGCAAATCCTTGTTTATAGTTTCAAACTTTCACAGGAGTTGTGAATGGGGGAGTGGGAAGTAGATTGCTGAGGGAAAGCATAGAGTATATTTAGACTTTTCATGGCACATTGGAGAGGGATAATCTCTTTATCTTCAAACAACATAGAGTTTCTTTCTAACCAAACTCCCCATGCAATAGTGAGAGGGAGGGTTTTGAAATTTGATGTTTTGTCATTTGAGCTCCATCTTTTAAGAGCCTCATTAATTGAAGAACCATTCCAGGCGTTTTTCAGCCCTGTGACTTTGTCTACTTCCATCCAAACCTCCTTTGTGTAATTGCAAGACAAAATCAAATGGGAGTTTTTTTTTGAATCTATCTTACACATGCAGCATCTACCAGGCCCTTCAAAACTTCTCTTTTGGAGTATATATTAGGTAAGGGTTTTGTCGTTCAAGAGAAGCCACATGAATAGTTTTGCTTTTGCTGGGCATTTGAACTTCCATAGCTTTTTCCACCACTAGACTTGTGGCATGTCACTGCCCCCCTCAACCAGTGTTGTATAACCAATTTTTGGCTTGTAGATTCACGTGGAATTCAAGGACCAAACAAGTTGATCCTCTTCCTTAGATTAACAAAGGATCTTTGGAGGTTTTGAGTATAGTTCTCCCAAGTATTTGCATCTTCTTCTCTAAGGTCGATCTCCCTCCATGATAACCATCGTTGTTCCCCATGTCTCGATTTCCTTGGGTGTTTTGTCTTAGAATTTGGTAGCCCTTGCCTTTGAGCTCATGGATCATATGATCATGAAGTTTATGAGATTCCTTGCATCCAATCTAGGGATCTAAGAATATAAGTACTTTTTCTCCCCTTCCAATCTTCCAGACCAACCAATTACCAACCTTTTCCGAGAGGCTAGCACCAATTTTTTGTTTCTTGCTTCCCTAGACCAAATAAATCTAAAGTAGAGTTGTCTTATTTTGTCTAGAATACCTTTTGGGATCCACACTAGAGACATCTAGTAAACAGGGATGGCCCCGAAACAAGATCTCTAAGAAGCCCTAGAATAGGATTGAGTATTTCATTATGTTAATTTGCATTCCTGTGGCTTCACAGAAGAGATCCATAATTTCTCGAAGTATTTCAATCATATTTCTTTAACCTTCACAAAAGATTAGTGTATCATCAACAAAAAGAAGATGAGTGACATTACAAGATGGACCCATATATATACCTTTTAAGCTTCCATTTGTAGAGGTTGCATTTAGGGTTCTATTGAGACCCTCAGCTACTAGAAGGAAGAGTAGGGGTGGCAGGGGACATCCTTGTCTAATCCCTTTGTCAGATTTGAAGAAGGGAGATACAACTCCATTAAGAAGGATAACAGAGGAGGCTGAGCTTATACAACTTGGAACCCAAGTGACAAAAGCATGGAAAAAACTTGAATTTATGAGAATGAGCCTAATATATAACCAACTCACCAGATCGAAAGCCTTTGAGAGATCAACCTTTAGCGTTAGATAAGATAAGATAATTTTATTAATGTCCAACTAATGACCACAAAAGTAGGTCAAGGGGACTGATGGGTACAATGATGTCCTTACAATGCGGGAGTACCAAACGGTCTCCTATAAAGGAGTAAGTGTTGATATTATGGTAGTTGCGAGAGGTATTTACCTCCACGTGTGAACCTGATGAGAATAGAATACTCCAGGAAGAAAGAAGAAACCCTAATGAGTTGGCTCAAGAAGACTTGTCGGCTCAAGAAGATAATTTATATTAGGTTATTAGCCTCCAAGAGAAGAAGTAGGCCAAAAGAAATAATAATATATTGAACAGACAGATACCCAGAATAGGAAGTCGGTCCAGGCAGTTAGCCAGGAATACTATAAATACAGGGCGCCGGTCTCTCATTTTTTACAGTCTTAGAATTGCAGAGAGAGCCAGTTCTGCGCAGTGCAGTTGCAGTCTTGTGCGCAGGTGTGGAGGACAGCTGTTGGTGCAGCTGCTACAACTAGCAGTTACGTTTTGGCTTGGATTATCTCTTGGCTAGGGTTTGGAACATCTGATCAGCCTTTGTTGATGCGCTATCCTTGGGGAAAGGTGCGCTACCCTTTGTTTGGCTATCTAGCCTAGGGTTTGCTTCCGGAGTGATTCTCTGTCAAGGTTCAGGTGCTTGGAGGGTGGCTTCGGCCTATGGTTGGGTGACAAGGGTATTGTCAATGGTAAAACGAGCACATATCTTTCATATTCTAACAATAAGTTGCATGAAGTAAGATACACAAATGTAAACAATGTGAGCTGGGTTGAAGTATGAGGTTTCAACCGCAACCACAAGTCTGAAACCCCGTAACAAGGCGGAGAAGATCCAAGTGCTCATAGGTCTATGGAGTAGACCCCTCTCTCCTAACATCCGACGCTGAATGAAAGAAACCCAACAAAGTCTGTTGGCCCAAAGAAGCACTGGTGGGAAGCGCGGACTGTCCACTGTGCCGCTGCATGGAGGAGGTCGCACGATGCTGAGGTCTGGAGGATCTAGTTCGTCTCCCAGAAAGGGATCTGATATGGTTCTGCTGTTGAGATCTCCTAGAAAGGGATCTGATATGGTTCTGCTGTTGAGATCTCATGGAACAGGCCAGGACCCCACGGGTCCTCATTGATCTAAGGTCTGGATCTGTACTAATGTTGGTCGGTTGCTTAGTGCCCCTTCCTGAAGGTAGCACTGTGAAAAATGAAGTGATCCTCTGTGTAGAGTCGGGTCTGATGGGGGGTTGAAGAGTATGCGCTCGGAGCCTGAGAGCCTCCTGTATATATAGGGCCAAACATCTATGATTGGAATATCTGAAAAAGCCAGTGAGGGTCTGAGATTCTTTGAACAAGCAATGGAACCTCCTTCTGATCTCGTAGTAGACATGCCATCGAAAAATAAAGTGCACCTCGGTCTCCACCTCCTGTAAATGGCATACCTGGCAGATTCTATCTGATCTATCACTCCGGTGGTTTGTCTTTACTCGAAGTCTATGAGAACCCACTCTGAACTAGCCAAATGGGATGCGAAGGGCATGCATCCAGTGCCTAAGTGTATACTGGGGTCGAACAATGAACCGGTCTGTCAGCTCCAAAAAGTGCTCAACGTAGAAGGCCATCTTTGGTCGCAACCCTCCCAGTGGGTTGACCCAGGTGATCTGGACAAACTGCCTGTAAATGTCATCCCTGATGATTTTGTTCAGCTCCTGTCTGGTGGGTAGAAGGTGACGAGGTTCATCTAAGGAATATCTAAATGGAGGGAGACGATCTAACTGGATGCCCACTGACGTTAGGAGACCTGAAACTCTTGCAAACCAACCTCTGGCCCGACCCGAAGGACTAGAAAGGGCAATAGTCTCTGAAGAACGATAGGCCAAGTATGGGTATCGGTCCCTGCCTTTCATCGAGTCTCCAAAGCTCCGGATACGATGCAAAAAGGAGACCAATCTGAACACTGTCTCAAGTCGGAAGGGCTAAGCTCCAAACTCCGCAAGGATGATGTGTTGAGGTATTGTCTGCTTGCATCTAATGATGTGGTGGAGAAGAAGAATCCAGACTCTCTCTGTTGAAGCCCAATCTGACTCGAGTAAAGATGGTCCCCAGGGCCCAAATCTCTGAACCATATAGAACAGTGGGTTGGATTAGGGTGTTCGTGAGGCTCATCTTGGACGAAATGTCCCGGAAATGGTGTCGAAACCAAAGTTACCAGAACTGGACCGATCATTGAACCGGTCGACCCCAAAAACTGGAACCGGGAAAAAACCAGAAAAAAACGGGATCAAAAAACCGGTCACTAAAAATACATAAAATATTCAAATTTTGAAAAACAAATACATATTCATGTGCATCCAT
The DNA here is from genome assembly GCA_010110895.2 of Picea sitchensis. Classification (NCBI taxonomy): domain Eukaryota; kingdom Viridiplantae; phylum Streptophyta; class Pinopsida; order Pinales; family Pinaceae; genus Picea; species Picea sitchensis. The sequence goes on along the minus strand of SNQJ01S0047538.1, from coordinate 41,560 downwards.
GTGAATCCAAACCATTATACACAAATTTGCAAAGTTTTTTAAAAAAACCCTAAATTTAAAAAAAATGTGAATCCCAACACTAAATTTAAAAAAAAATCTAAATTCCCCCTACCTTTCCGGACGCGGTTCATCTTCACAGAACCAGTACGGAACCAGCCTGTTCAGGCAAAAAACCGGTTCTGTACGGAATAGGTCAAGGGTGGTTTGATGGGGCGGTTCGTACCGGTGGGGGCTCAGAACCGGTTCCGGTTCGATTCTTGTAACACTGGTCGAAACCATTGTCTCTCTAGAAGGGTTAAAGATCCATATCCTTTGTTGATCCGAGGCTAGAGGGCAGGACGCAGACTGAAACGGGAACCTGGGAATTGCACCCCCAAATAAGTATAAGTGTTGGTAATCTCAATCTCCTCCCCTTTGAAGAGGAAGTGAAAGTTTGAAGTTTTCTTCAACCCGTTGAAAATCATGACCTTGGTTTTACCTAGGTTGACCATCAACTGTCCGAAGGTCGCAAAATAGGGATAAGGCATCCAACTGTCTCTGTAATCCCTCTGGAGATGAGGAGAGGAGGACCACATCGTCAACAAAAAGTAGGATAGATATCAGGACCTGGTGAAGGATACATCCATCGTTGTCCTGGATGTGCTCGTGAAGGAAGGTCTTCAACTCATCAAACAATGTGGGTGATAGTGGGCAACCCTCTTTAACTCCAGTAGTACTTTGGATGAAGTCAAACATCCCATGAGCTGTGCGGAGTTGACCAAGAACGAACTCATATAGGCGCATGATGGCTGTCAACAGGGTCGTGGAGATGCCAATATCTCTGAGCCTCTGGAATAGGGCTTCCCTTGGGACAGAATCAAAAGCTTTCCGGAAATCTACAAAACAACAGTAAACTTTCGAAGAGCGGTGCCGTGCCTCCTCAATGATGGCCCGGAGGGTGAAGATGTGATCGATAGTCTGGTGAGCTGGTCGAAAACATGCCTGTCCCCTAGCTCTGAGGTGTCTCTGCTCAAGGTCACTAGAGAGCTTCATATGGAGAACCGTAGCATACAACTTCGAGAATGTGTGGCCCACCATGATCGTCCTGTAGTTGTTGGGATCTGTGCTGGGACGGGATTTATGAATCAGGTGGATGATGTGATGTGACCATGTTGAGGAAAAGCTTGTACGAACTACATAGTTGAAGAGATCAACGAAATAACTAACCAGAGCTCGGAGACCGTGCTTGAAGAACTCTGCCTGGAACCCTTCCTCATCTGCTGCTTTGCTGCTGCTCATCACCCAAATGGCCCTCCTTGATATCTCTGTCTGAGAATAAGTGGCAAGAGGAGGGGGGAGAGGTCACATGGATATGGGACTGCCCAAGAATATCATAAAGGTTGAAGGTGTGAGAGAACATGGACGTTGGATCAAGGTCAGATGGGAGGGGGGAGTGTCGAGGGTGGATGGTACGCCAAAATTGTCTGGGGGAGTGAGCAAGGAGAGCACAAAGGTCACGTCTTCTGTGAGAGATGAAAAGACGTTTCTTATGACGGAGGAGACAATGATAGGAAGCTTTGAGGTTAGAGTAGGATGGTTGAGCGTAAATGAAAGCATGTCGAAGTTGATGGTGTAGACTGTAGAGTCTTGCATTCTTCGTCATACCACTTGTTCATGGGACAAGATCCAACTTTTGGGGTGGAAGTTGATTGGGTGGAATGGGGAAAGGACTTGAGGGCTGCTTCCCAAATGAGGGATGAAAGGCAGGTGTACTTGGTTGAGGCAGAGTCAAATGAGGAGAATTGGGTCTCGGGTGCGAGCATTTGGCGGAGGGTAGAGGAGAATATGGCAGGGTCACCTTCGTCGAATTGAAAGGTGGTGTGGGGTGGGCCT
>SNQJ01S0047538.1:0-29461 GCA_010110895.2 Picea sitchensis | reverse complement strand
TTTATTGCATGGTTTTATTTTCTCATACAAGATTATGAAATTGCATGGTGTATTTAATGCTTGAAGTAAGAAACTTAAGATGCTACTTTCTTACTTTTGTATTTGCCAAGCTTTCACTAAATTGATCTAGTAACTAGTGAAACCCTATAGCCCTAAAATGCTAGCACTCTAGAGGTTTACATTTGGTTATTGTTGCATAAGTAGAGCAAGGCACTAGGGCCTAGAAGTGCCTACACCCTAGCACTTTGTTTCTTGAGGTCAAAATCTAGGAGGACTTAAGTTGCTACTCCTAGACTTTTTCCATCTTAGACTTTTGTGTATTATCATTAATTAGCAGCCTTAGAAGAAGCTGCCATCTTTGACTCCATTACCCTAGAAAGGCACTAGTCCTTGTCTTCTTCCCTTTAACGAGCAACCTTAAAGCTTTCAAACTCTCTTTTCAACTTGACAATTTCACTAACGTAGCTTGCTGCTGCTACAACAATCATTTTGCAACTCTAACAAGTATACTAACTAAGCTAACCTACCCAAAAATTTGCACTAACCTTGGTGTCATCACCCTAGGGTCTAGTCTTCCCCTTGCTACCTTTCTAAAGTGCAAATTCTGAAGCTGTTACTGCTGTCATAGCTGCTGTTACAACCACTGTTGCAGCCCCTAACAGCCTTAAAAATCATCCATAAAACCTGTAATGTCCCTTTCCAAATAGGAGCTCCAGAGAGGAGGCTTAATGGTCTAAACCGCCCTGTTACACTATAGCCAGAGCCAGAAAAGGGGTAAACATGGTTACTAGAGGTCACTCCAGTCAAAGGTGTTATATTTGGAAAGTGACATTGAGCTAAAAGTGGTGAAAGGCACTTTTAAGACAATATGAGCTAAATATAGAACATACGAGCTAAAATTAGAAGTCAACAACGAATTAGGGATTCAACAGTGAATTAGGGTTTAGAAAAGCTATAAGAGAAGGGTTAACGACCTAATTCATATTATCCAGATTTTGACTTGTCATTGAGGAGAGAGGCGCATCTCAGGAGAGATAGTTCAATGGATTCCAGGAGAAGGACACCAGTTGGCTGATTTTGGTGTTGAGAGACATTCTAGTCACTGAGAAGATCACATAGGTCTTCCATCATTCTTCAACATCAGTTACATAGGGTCCAACAGCAAGGGCGCACTTATCCAGGGTGAGGGCGCAACTTTTGAGGAAGTTTAGTGGGTCTAGTTGTCCCATCCAGGGAGAGTTCATAGATTCCCCTTCGACCCAGTTGAGAGGAAGGCAAGGCGCATCTTTCGCTTGGTTCCTCGTCAGATTCCGACAGATGAATCATCTAGCGTGCATTTTCCAGACTTAGGAGTGCGACACTTTTGGCGGACACATTCGGGGTTCCCGAGGGGTCATCGGATCAGATCCAGGGAAACCCTTTCGACCCATTTCCCAGTAGGCTAAGGCGGTCATTTTGAGACACATCTCAGCCGATTCCGACAGTGGAATCACTAGGGCGCAATTTTCCAGTGAGGGGCGCATTCCCCCAGGGGGATCCATCCGGGGGTCCAGACACACGAGCAAAGGGGCCTCTCAGTCACCAGAACTGAGAGCTAGAGCAGGGCGCACCATTTGGGATAGTTTCCAGGCCATTCCGAGAGGTTTAGCCACCAGGGCGAACTTGCCGGACTTTCAGCAGTTACTGTGCGAGCTGCCACAATTCTAACTCATCCATTGATCCCACAATGCTCATTTATTATCAGGTATTATCATTTAGTTTGCTTATTGTATTCCGACTAAGATCCTTTTGTCATTTGATCTAGCCGAGTGATTCATTTTATTCAGTCGCATTCGACATTTGTACTCCGCAGAGATATCATAATATAAGCTTTGTAGTCTTTTGTGGCATTTGTTATTTGTATGATCATTTATATGCTGTAAACCATTAATCCTACACACACATTAGCAACATTTCCTAGACTAGCCAAGTCAGGAACATTACAGTGGCATCAGAGCTTTAGTCCTGCCAGCTTGTGACTAAAGACGATGAGTGCAACAGAAGACCCAAAGTGCCGTGAGCATGTAGGTGACGAATATGTCACTTACAACAAGCGCAAGGAAAGAAGGCCTAGGCCTGACTTTCCTCCTTTCCCTCCCAGCTTAGAGGAAGAGGAAGAGGGGCACAGGGAGGCAGAGAGAAGGGCAGAGCGTGAGGCTGAGAGGATGCTAGGAGACAGATATGAGCGACCAGAGGGCAGTGATAAGGCCCCCATGGAGTCAGAGGCAACCTTCATGCAGGTTATCAACGATATGGTAGCTAGTTAGCGGGCCATGACTTAGTCCTTGGCACATGTGGTTGATAGATTGGCTATAGTGGGCACCCCGGGCACACAAGCCCCACATGCAACACAAGGGAACTCGGGGGTAGGCAATAGACCCCAGTTTCCTACTCGCACATACACCTCTTCGAGTAGGATTCTCAGACCTTTGTTTCCCAGTTTCCAAAGGGCACCCCCAATAGCAGCACAACTGCCGATAGCACAAAGGCCGCCCACTCATGCAGAGGACATTGCAGAGTACATGAGGGAGTATGTAGCATTGAGCCGTGACTTCCATCGGGTTATGACCCTAGTCAAGTATTGTGGACTCAGACTCAGGAACCGCCCCAGAGAGCCACAAGGAGGAGGACCACAACAACAGCAGGGGCATAACATTGATTTCATCCGAAAAGTTGGTAAACTCGCCATAGCTTCTTTCGACAGATCGTCCAAATGCACCGCTAGAGCTTGGGTACAGAAGCTAGACACATACTACAAGCTCAACCAGATGACCGAGACAAAGGCCATCAATTTCACTACCTTACACTTGGAGGGTGAGGCACACGAGTGGTGGCATCATGGATTGGTGACATTGGGTCACAGTCGCATCACTTCCTATAGGGAGTTCACAGAGAGACTCATGAACATGTTTGACAGGAGGGATCCCGAGATCCACTTAAGGGATCTAGCCCAATTGAGACAAACTGGCACAGCAAAGGCGTTCATCACGGAGTTTCAGCGGGTAGCCTTGGCAGCGACAGATATATCAGAGCCCAGGTTGATCATGCTATTCACAGAGGGACTCACAAAGCCTTTGAGAGGATGGGTGAAGGCATACAGACCTCACACCTTGCAGGATGCCATCCTACGCACTCGAGATTTGGCAGACTCATTGCCAAAGACTAAACCCTTTTCCAAACCCTTCGTACCCCAGAAGGATCGAGATGGGAAGCCATTCCAGAGAGAATGGAAGGGCAAGGGGAATCTGGATGATGAGACGAGGCGAGAGCTTATGAGGAAGAAGCTTTGCTTCAACTGTAGAGACCCTTGGGTCCTAGGCCACAGGTGCATGGGCAAGGGAGAGATTCAGTATATTGAGGTGGCAGCATACAGTGTGGATAGTGAGGAGGAGCAGGACAGTGGATCCACTAGCTCAGAGGAGGAGTCAACACAGGCAGAGGAGCAGCCTCCCGTAGACCATCGACACCGGCAGGAGCCCACCCTTCGGAAGTTCCACAGCCGCCTGAGCAGGCTAAAAGACGGAAACCAACAAAGGGAGGAGTCATAGCAACCCTTTCTGGTGTTCCCAGGTATGATACCCTCCGAATCAAAGGGACTATTCAGGGGCAACGGGCAATCGCCCTGATAGATGGTGGGGCCACCCACAACTTCATTGATGCTTCATTAGTATCGAGACAGGCACTTCAGATAGAGGAGTTTGAGGGGTTTGATGTTGCAGTAGCAGATGGCCACACAGTGGAGTGTTTAGACATAGTTCCGGACTTGGAGATAAAGTTATGCAACTACACAGTGAGAGACACATTTTATGTGGTTGACCTATCTGACTTAGATGTGGTGTTGGGAGTCCAGTGGATGATCACCTTGGGAAAAATCACCACCAATTACCAAACCTTGCAGATGGGGTTCAGAGACCGTGACGGGAAGAAGGTTGTTCTGAGAGGTATGTTGACAAGAGCACCCAGGACAGTTCCAACCAAGAGGATGGAGAGGAGATTCAGACATGGGGAGGTAGCATATGCCGCAGAGTGCTTGATCACTACGCGAAAGGATTTTGAGGGTCGACAACAGTATCATACAGAGATCAGGGACTTGTTGGGACGACATCAACAGGTTTTTGGGTCGATTCCACCAGGGAGACCACTTGACAGGGGGTTTGAGCACATCATTGAGTTGGAGGAGGGGGCCAAACCTATGATCACACTGCCTATCGTCATCCTAGGAGGTTCAAGGATGAGATAGAGAACGCAATCAAGGAATTGCTAGCGATGGGACACAACAGTCCGAGCAACAACCCATTCGCCTCTTTTAGTTGTCTTTGTTCTGAAGAAGGATGGCACCATGAGGATGTGCATTGATTATCGGGCCTTGAACAAGAAATCCATCAAGAACTGGTATCCTATCTTGTGCATTGACGAATTGATGGATGAACTACATGGGGGGATTTTCTTCTCAAAGATTGATTTACGCTCTGGGTATCATCAGATCAACATCCGAGAGCAAGACATAGAGAAGACGACATTTCAATGTCACTTTGGACATTTCGAGTTCCTGGTTATGCCATTTGGGCTAACCAATGCACCCACTACATTCCAGTCTTGCATGAACCACATATTCAGGGATCAGTTGAGGAAATCAATCTTGGTTTTCTTCGACGACATCTTGGTCTACAACAATACATGGCAGGAGCATATGAGGCACCTATATGAGGTATTGAGCATCATGGAGGCACAGTCATTATATGCCAAAGAGTCCAAGTGTGAGTTTGGTATGACCAAACTACTTTACTTGGGCCACATCATGAGTGCACAGGGGGTACAGGTGCACCAGGAGAAGATCAGGGCCATTTTGGATTGGCGAGCGCCCAGGAACGTGACAGAGTTGAGGAATTTCTTTGTGCTGTGCAGCTATTACAGGCGGTTTGTTCGGGTTTTTTCTCAGCTTGGAGCATCGCTGACGGATCTTACCAAGCATGGGGCTTTCATCTGGACCGAGGAGTCACAGAAAGCCTTTGATCACATGAAGGAAGTCATGGGCACTTGTCCAGTGTTGGCATTACCAGACTTCACCTTGCCATTTGTACTAGAGTGTGCATCCGGCGAGGGTATCGGGGCAATTTTGATGCAGGGAGGACACCCCATTGTATTCGAGAGTAGGAAGTTCGGTCAGTTCGAGAGGTTGTACTCCATTTATGACAAGGAAATGCTGGCAATCATGCATGCCTTGACCAAATTCAGACAATATTTGGTGGGCAACAAATTCGTGGTCAAGACAGATCACAACAACTTGAAGTATTTCCTTGAGCATAAGGACCTCAGTGAGCGCCAACAAAAATGGGTGATGAAGGTACATGCATTCGACTTCGACATAAAGTATGTCGAGGGGAAGAAGAACATTGTGGTCAATGCACTATCGAGGAGACCCGTGACATGTTCTTTGATGGAGATTTCAGCAGATTGGAAATCCCACTTGTTAGTGGAATATTCCAAGAACAAGTTCGCTTGTGAGGTTATGGATGGGCAGATACAAGATGACATGTATAAGGTCATTGACGATGTCATATTCTATAAGGACAGAGTCTACTTAGTGCTAGAATCAGGGCTCAAGAAGAAGATCCTCACAACTGTTCATGATTCACCACTAGCAGGCCATCAGGGGTTTTTCAAAACCTACAGACAGATCAGGGAGAGGTTCTCATGGAAGGGCCTCAAACAGGACGTTATGAGACACGTCAGTGAGTGTGTGACTTGCCAGTAGAACAAGTTAGAGCATGCTCTTCCAGCAGGGCTACTTCAACCACTCCCCATTCCAGAGAAGAAATGGGAGAGTATATTGATGAACTTCATCACAGGCCTACCCAAGGTCCAGGGTAAGGACTGCATCTATGTAGTGGTCGATAGATTGACCAAGTTTGCTTACTTCTATGCCATACCGACAGAGTATAGCGCAGTTCAGGTAGAGCTATTCTTTAGGGAGGTCTTCAGACTTCATGGGTTGCCGAGGACATCGTCAGTGACAGGAACAGTCGGTCCATGGGGACATTCTGGAGAGAGTTGTTTCGGTTGGTGGGGACAGAGATGACACTCAACACCTGCTATCACCCTCAGACAGATGGGCATACCGAGATTGTCAACAAGTGGGTTGAAGGATATTTGAGGAACTATGTGGGTGGACAACAAAGAACATGGGTCAAGTGGCTACATTTAGGAGAGCATTGCTACAACACCACTTTCCACATGTCCATTGGTATGACACCCTTCCGAACATTGTACGGATATGATGCTCCCACTTTGGTAGACTTGGTTTTTGGGGAGAGCAGAGCTCCCAAGGCCAAGGATTGGATCATAGAGAGTCAGGAGATTCTGAAGTTGCTGAAAGAGAACCTGCAGACGACACAAAACCAATAGAAGATGAGTGTGGACAGGCACAGGATAAAACGCAACTTTGAGGTTGGGGATTTGGTTTTCTTGAGACTCCAACCTTACGGACAGTCATCTCTGAAGAAGAGTGGGGCCGAGAAGCTCAAGCCCAGATTTATGGCCCTTACAGAATCATGCGTCGAGTAGGCGAGGTTGCTTATGAGCTAGAGCTTCCAGAGGAGAGCAAGATTCATAACGTGTTCCACGTATCTTGCCTCAAAAAGGCAGTGGGACAATTCATTAGCACATCAGAGGAGCTTCCCCCATTGGATGAGGAGGGACAGTTGGAGTTGGTTCCGGAGGAGGTTTTGGAGTTTCGGGAGTGGAAACTGAGGAGTAGGGTCATCAGAGAGTGTTTGATTAGATGGAGAGGTCTTCCAGTAGAGGATGCTACTTGAGAGAGAGAGCAAGTGTTGCAACACCCTGGATTGGTATTGCTTGAGGATAAGCAATTTCAGGAAGGGAGGATTGTAATATCCCTTTCCAAATAGGAGCTCCAGAGAGGAGGCTTAATGGTATAAACCGCCCTGTTAGACTATAGCCAGAGCCAGAAAATGGGTAAATAGGGTTACTAGAAGGATTATTTGGCGACTCCACTAATGATAAAGCCAACCATGGCTTCTCAATGGGACCTAGGTAATTTTAAACCCTTGGATATGAGTAAATTTCGGGTTACCCTCGACAAATGCCTCCGAGGTATGAAAAATGGCTCGCAAGATTCACTGGCAGTGACGAGGAAAACGCTGAAGACCATATGAGTGACTTTTGGGCCTTCTTTCAACTCCACCCTATCGGTGATGATGCTGAAGACCTAGCAATGAAACTTTTGTCTGCTACTCTTCATGGCACTGTTAGAAGATGGTATGATGGCCTCCCTAATGCTAGTATTACATCCATGGATCAATTAGAGGAAGTTTTCCTCAAGAGATGGAATGTCAAAGAGGATCCAAACATGTTACTACAAAGACTTAATTACATAAAGAAGAATGAAAATGAGACTGTTAGGGAGTTCCATACCAGGTTCCAGAAGCTGTCACGACATCTCCCTAGAACCTATCGTCCTGGACACAACTTCCTCCTTTTCCTCTATATCAGGGCATTCTTAGGACAATCGGGATTTCTGCTCGATAAAAAGGGCCTAAGGTCAATCCAAGAAGCTTATGACATGGCCACAGATTTCGAAGCCAACATCTCCTCATCCAAGGAAGAACATTCCTTTGTTCCAAAAGTCAAGGTTGATGACCCCAAAGATACCCTAGATGCTCTTAGTCCGGAGAGATTAGCTTCCCTTGATATCTTTGTTAGTAAATTCCAAGAAAGAGGGGAACAAATCACCGACCAACAAAAGGTTGAGGAGAAGGATCCTAATGAAGGTTACCAATCCCATAAGGAAGAGCAAGAATTTACTCATGCTTCTACCGATGATAATGATCCAGAATCGGATCCAGGAGGCTTCCAGGTCCAGAAAAGGCTAAAAAATGAAGGTTCTCGAAATTATACGAAACCAATTCCATTGCGTCCGGCTCGTCGCGTTGATTCTGACCATATATTTACTTTCTCAAACAGGCTCCGTATGCGAAAGTTATCACACTCTGACCGCTTTCCCAAACAACTAAAAAGTCAACAGTCAAACTGGCAAAAGTCAATGCTGACGTCAGCATGACATCATCATAGTGACATGTGGCAGCACAGCAGCAGGGTGACTGGACGGTGACAGGGAGCAATTGCATGTTGACATGTGGCATTTTTCAGGCCAATGAAGAGGTGCCACGTGGCCTAGACATGGGCTGCCACGTGGCACCCTATCACGGGATGACAGTGTAAAAGGTATTTGGAGTTCGAAGGATTCGAACTCGTGACCTCCCACAAGAGAGCAAAGCCTTGAGATTAGACCAACCACCAACGCGCCATGTTATTTCTTGTTTGAACCAAACCATATCATATTATTATAAAGTGTATTAATGTAATGGGCGGAAGGGGGTTGGGGCCAAGCCACAGCTCGTGGGTGTATTGTATGTTATATGACTGCACATTTAAAAGGCCGACGCCTACAGCTCAGCGCACAGTTATATTAAAACCATACGCCCACACCACAACGCATAGTTTACCACGATTCCACGGGAATAGGCTTGTGATTAGAGTGGTTAGCAGTTAGCGTGGGGGTGGTGCCTTGTTTTAAGGCCACGATTCCAGCCTTCCACCGTTTGTTTCGGGACTTGGTCCCATTGTAATACGCCAAATGACCACATCTTTCAGGTTAAGGGCCAGTGCGCAGCCCTTTAGGCTGGCGCTTGGCCATATTAAGATGCATGTGATCAGAATAGGGGGGCGTGTGCGTGATTTGGGGGCTTAAGCCCATATTTTTATACAAAGTGGGTTTTTACCATATAGTTTTGGGATTTTTTTATGATTTTTAGGCATGTTAATGGAGATTTTGGCCATTATTGGAAGATATTGGGCTCTTTTTCAGCCCAGATTTTGGGAGGAAGTTGGGGATGGATAACCAACTTCAGATCTATAAAAACTAGGCCTGTTTGAGGCCATGGAGGATAGTCAAATCAGAGTTATGTTGAAGCAAAGCCAAGCCAAAACCATTTTTATGCAGGGAAGCTGTTAAGGAGCAGACGTTTGCGTGCCATTTCTGGGAGCTACACTCAGTCTTTTTCAATGCCATCAGTTGTGTTGGATTTTTGAGGTCGAGCAGAACACAGTGAGACCAGTATGAGATCCATTTGCTGTACTTTGCAAGCATTGAAGAATAAATAAAGAAGCCTCCCCCACTGAGACAAAGGCCCGGAGACGTAGGCAATTTTGTGTTGAACTCCGTTATCACTTCTCTTGTTATGGTTTGCTGTTCTTATTGCTTTAGTTCATATCTGTATATTGTCTTTTGGCTTCTATGTTTCCTCATTAAATTCATCCTCTTTCATTCAGCTTCTTAAATGGTTAATGAAGACATGCAATTAATAACTCAACCACAGTCATTAAAAGATCTTTTCGGATCAAGTGGTATCAGAGCGAGTTGACGTTTGGATTTGAGTTTTGCATGTTAACTAGGGAAAAGCTACAGCGTGGTGAAGGCGAGCTTGTTGCAGAGAATCCATTAATTGGATTGAGAAAGAGAACTCTCAAAGCGAGAAGATGGCATCGGAAGTGGGACTTTCTCTTGATGAGAAAGAGTTTCAAAAAACTTTCCTTGCTATGTCGGAGATGGTGAAAGTTTTGTACGAGGATTACTTGGAACGAAAGAGACCAGTTTTTGGGAAATCTTCAAGGGAAAAAGTGAAGAGGAAGAGGATCCTCCTCAGATTCCTCCTTCACCTCCATCATCACCTCCTTCTTCTTCAAGTTCAAGTTCTAAATCCAATGCAAAGAAACATGTCCATAAACATAAGAATGAAATGCCATTGTTAAAACTTGATGTTAAATTTGAGTGACCCATATATGATGGTGAAGTTAATGCAGAGAGACTTGAAAATTGGGTCAGGCAGATGGGGGTTTATTGCAATGTGCAACAGATCAAGGATGAGGCCACACAAATCAAGTTGGCATCTTTGAGACTTGCAGGCACAACTCTCATCTGGTGGCAAAGTAAGTTGCAAAACGGAACACAACAAGTGGGTAATGTATTTCCATCATGGCAAAGCTTCATTTCTGCACTTAGGAAACAATTCTATCCTTTGGGTTATAAAGAAAAAGCATTAATTGAATGGCAATCTTTAAAACTAAGAAAAGGACAAACAGTGCAAGAGTATATTGATGGCTTTCGAAAAATGGCATTGATGTTAGATATCTTTTTACATACACAAGAAACCCTTATGAAGTATATAGGAGGTTTACCTGCACATATTAGAAATACTGTATTCATGTTTGGACCCACTAACCTTGATGAGGTTTCTGTTCAAGCGACATATATTGAAGCAGGGAAAGCAGGTGTATCAGGGGAATCGTCTTCCAGGAAAGAGGACAAGAGAAAATGGCATGGCAAGAATTCAAATGCAGCGACAAGAAAGGAAGAGAAGCCCTCTTGCAAGCATTGCAAGAAAGAGGGGCATGATGAGGACCGTTGTTGGCAGTTGCATCCCGAGAAAAGGCCAAAGTGGTTCAAGGAAAAGAAGGGAAGGAAAACGGTGGCAGTGACAACAAGACCCACAGACTTGGGATCGGATTCGGGTGACGAATCTAAGGTCTCATTGGTTGGTATGACAGGTAAAATTGGTGAAGGCATTGATTGTAGAAGTAACTTGTTTCATATAAAGACCATCATGCGACACACTAAGATAGACACATTAATCGACAGTGGATCTCAATCTAATCTAATCTCAGAAGAATTGGTTAAGCAATTGGGGTTAAACACACAAGTACATCATAAGCCTTACACACTTAAATGGATAAGCAATCATCATCAAATGCACATAACAAAGCAGTGCACAATCAAATTTGCAATTTCATCTAAGTATGTGGACGAGGTTACATGTGATGTAGTGCCATTAAGTGAATGTGGAATGGTCTTAGGTAGTCCATATTTATATGATCGAAAGGCAATCTTCTACAGGACAAAGAATCAATATCAATTAACCAAAGCAGGTCAAGATTATGTGGTTCATACTCATCATGTTAAGGCAAAGAAAACACTTCAAACTATGGAACAGCTAAAGAAAGCAGTGCAAACAAACAACAAACCAATAATTGTTTCAAATGAAATAATCGATCTTAAGCAAGAACAAGAAATGATTGTTGAATGGAAAATCAATCACAGGTTGCTTCAAGATAAGCTCATGTCGTGCAAATATTACAAGTATATCAGCTCATTTGCAGTCGTCTTTTTGATACTATCATTAGTAATGTTGTCTACATGGATGATAGTGGCTTCAGTAAGCTGTAACATGGTTCAAATGACTTAACAATATACTGTCAGTTGTCATGATTGTGTTACAGTTGATTTTGATGAGACAGGTTCACAGGACAGAGTACGGAGACAGAGGACAAGCCGGGTGGCCTATCCCGAGCTTGTTCATTGGTCAGTGACCTTTTGGGGACCAAAAGGTCCTTTAGTGGGGAGGTGTGATCCAGAATCGGATCCAGGAGGCTTCCAGGTCCAAAAAAGGCTCAAAAATGAAAGTTCTCCGAATCAGACGAAACCAATTCCATTGCGACCGGCTCGTCGCGCTGATTCCGACCATATATTTACTTTCTCAAACGGGCTCCGTGTGCGAAAGTTATCACACTCTAACCACTTTCCCAAACAACTAAAAAGTCAACAGTCAAACTGGCAAAAGTCAATGCTGACGTCAACATGACATCACCATGCTGACATAAGCATAGTGACATGTGGCAGCAAGACAACAGGGTGATTGGACAGTGACAAGGAGCAATTGCATGTTGACATGTGGCATTTTTCAGGCCAATGAAGAGGTGCCACGTGGCCCAGACATGGGCTGCCACGTGGCACCCTATCACGGGATGACAGTGTAAAAGGTATTTGGAGTTCGAAGGATTCGAACTCGTGACCTCCCACAAGAGAGCAAAGCCTTGAGATTAGACCAACCACCAACACGCCATGTTATTTCTTGTTTGAACCAAACCATATCATATTATTATAAAGTGTATTAATGTAATGGGCGGAAGGGGGTTGGGGCCAAGCCCCAGCTCGTGGGCGTATTGTATGTTATATGACCGCACATTTAAAAGGCCGACGCCTACAACTCAACCCACGGTTATATTAAAACCATACGCCCACACCACAACGCATAGTTTACCATGATTCCACGGGAATAGGCTTGTGATTAGAGTGGTTAGCAATTAGCGTGGGGGTGGTGCCTTGTTTTAAGGCCACGATTCCAACCTTCCACCATTTGTTTCGGGACTTGGTCCCATTGTAATACGCCAAATGACCACATGTTTCGGGTTAAGGGCCAGCGGACAGCCCTTTAGGCTGGCGCTTGGCCATATTAAGGTGCATGTGACCAGAATAGGGGGGCACGTGCGTGATTTGGGGGCTTAAGCCCATATTTTTATACAAATGGGTTTTTACTATATAGTTTTGGGATTTTTTATGATTTTTAGGCATGTTAATGGAGATTTTGGCCATTATTGGGAGATATTGGGCTCTTTTTTAGCCCAGATTTTGGGAGGAAGTTGGGGACGGATAACCAACTTCAGATCTATAAAAACCAGGCCTGTTTGAGGCCATGGAGGATAGTTAGATCATAGTTATGCTGAAGCAAAGCCAAGCCAAAGCCATCTTTATGCAGGGAAGCTGTTGAGGAGCAGACGCTTGCGGGCCATTTTTGGGAGCTACACTCGGTCTTTTTCAGTGCCGTCAGTTGTGTTGGATTTCTGAGGTCTTTTTCAGTGCCGTCAGTTGTCTTGTGAGACCATTACGAGTTGTCATGATGAGTTCATCTTCATCCAAGTTGTCCCCAATAGCTTCTAGCTGTTCTTTGAAATGAGTAATCCTAGAGAAATAGTCATGAATTGTTTCTCCTTTCTGCATCTTTGTATTCTTGAGTTGAGTTCTCAAGTTCAACTTTCGGTTAATGTTCTTTCCTTCATACATTCTGGTTAGGGCATCAAACATTTCTTTTGGAGTATTCTTAGAAGCCACTTGAGGGATCAAGTGATTTTTAATGGAGTCTGCAATGATCCTTTTGGCCCTACCATATCCTTCTTGTACTTTTCTTTATTTGCATCTTCTTCTGGTTCTGGTACATTTTCCTTTATGAATTTTGCAAGGTCATTCTCTTCAAGAATGAGTGCAATCCTATACTTCCAGGCATGAAAATTTTCCACACCTTCTAACTTGCCAACAAGCTTGGTGTTTGCAGACATCTTGACCTAGAGTTGGGAAAATATCCAAAAATTGAAAGTGCTCAGAAATTGAATCTAAATTGATGAGGAGGTGCACTAGGCTGAGGCGAGTAGGCTGGTGCAGTCTGTTTTCAGAAAATCCAAATTTTCCCTTTGAAACTGGACCTGCGCAAATTTGGACTGGTACTTATGGTACTGGTTTTGGTTTCCTGGTTTTCTCGTACCAGTCAAAACTAGGGTTTCACTTTTCGGAGGTTCTGTCCACTGAAAAGACGCGCTCAAGCTGCCAATGAGTTCGCTAGGCTAGGGCGCACTTCCCTAGATGGTTTTTATGTTGAAATTCCCTTCCAACAAAAAGCCCTAATTTTCTTGTACGACAACAATGACGTTTTTGGTTACCCAGTGAAAGGTGCTCTATTCAGTCAAGCTCTGATACCATGTTGAATTTAGAGCTGCTATTAAGTTCTTTTCAATTTACTAGACAATAATAGCATAAGCAGGATCATTGAAATAAATACAATCACAAGGTACACAACATTTTATCCTGGGAAACCCTCATGGGGGAGAAAACCCAGCAAAAGCTTCCTTAATATAGATTGCGAATACAATGCCAAGATAAAAGACCAAACCACCAAGAATATCCAAGACCAAGAATGCACCTCTCTCTTCTCCTTCTTCTAACTACAACTTCCTTCAAAACTTGCGCACTAGATGAGTGACTTGAGTGAGTGAGCTAATGAGGCGCCATCCTCTCTTATTTATACTAGCTGAGGAGCGCTAGGGTTGTGTCTCTTCATTAGGCAGGGCCAACTTCTTCAGCTAGTGGTTAAAACCACTTTAATTACCCCTAGGGGCTGACTTCTCAATTAGCATCATATAAACATGGTTTGACCAATCCACAAAAGGGGATTTGGTCATACATAAGTCCCGACATGATCAATCCACAAAAGGGGATTGATCTATATCATAATAACTCAATTATAATTAGAATATTCTTTGCAGTTACAATATTTCAACACTAGTTGTTGGCCCCCTAATGTCCTTGTTTGTTGTTAGGACTGGAAAAAAAGGAATCATTTGAGTAGTGTCTGGTTGAGCATGGAAGAGTAGAGACCCAATTTCTCCCTCATAAACAAGGCCAAACACCACTAGTCCGATAACTGGAAGAAGCTAGAGAGAGAGTTATAAGACTCTTCGAGGAGGCAGTAGAACCGTCCTTGTATCTCGTAGTAGATATGGCATCGGAAAAAAAAAATGTGCCTCGTCTCGATCTTCTGCAAATGACATAGTTGACATATCCTATCCTCATGTGGTATCTGATGCTTGGCCTCAACTTGGAGCCTATGTGAACCCACTCGAAATTGGCCCAGTGGGATCTTGAGCACGTGCATCTAGTGTTGTAGCACATCTAGAGAACGAACAATGAGGTCTTCTCTCGTTGTTAGTGTGTTTTGATGGGGCACATTGGTGCAAATTGCATGTGCCACATTGACCATACATGTATCCACTTAGATATCATCACATGGAGTTTTCACCGTGCATTAGCCATATCCGTACACTTTGGCCAACTCATTTTGGTCACTCCTGTGTGTCCCTTTGGTGCCCTAATGTCCCTAATCTATTACGACATGCTCTTTGAGGAGTTACTTTGTCGAATTTTCCTCCTTGAGTGGTCCTGGTGTGGTCTTTAAATTCCTACTTTATCTATTACCATGCCTATGGCTTGCAGTTCACACTTACTGCAGAGCGGAGGTTTGTTTTCTTTGGTGCCATCTGCAGTATGCCCTGATCCATGTGGTACAAATTGTCAAAACCTGTGGGTTGATTGTTATGGAGAAAATACCCTTCCAACGATGAGTTTAATGGCTAGTTACACCATATAAGCATTTCCTTTTATATTTATATTGCTCCCTTGCTCATTTTGAAGGTTCCTTTTGGCTTCGATCTTTGTCTCCTCTCTATCAAAACTTTGCTGGATTTCTAGATCAGTTACGAGCTAGCAATCTCCTTACACCTTCCATGCTCTTTGGCGTGCTTGGATCCGTTTTCTCCATCAACTCTTTGCCTATTGTAAGCTGCTACGACTATATTCAGTGCTTTCCTCTTCATTAGCTTGGATCTCCAATTGTTGGATCGGTTGGTTGCATCTTGTGGTGTTTTTGGCTCTGTCCTTGGTTGTACTTTGGTCAACCTTCATCTCCACCTCAAAGGAAGCTTCAACATAAATTTGTTATTGAGCAGGTAATCTTCTTCACCGAGGACACTTGGGTCTTACATACCTGCACTTTATTTGTTTATCCTTAGTTGTGTGTTTCTTTGTCCTTGGTTGTACTTTGGTCAACCTTCATCTCCACCTCAAAGGAAGCTTCAACATAAATTTGTTAGTGAGCAGGTAATCTTCTTCACCGAGGACACTTGGGTCTTACATACCTGCACTTTATTTCTTTATCCTTAGTTGTGTGTTTCTTTTTCATTGGATTTGGAAATAGTATATCCTTGCTTGTTTCTGCAAGTGGAAGAGCAGCATTACAGGTACGTAGATTAGGTGTCTAACCCTTCTTTGCTGCTTGCTGTTTGTTCCGTTTCCCCAAGCCCAAGTAGCTTGCTCTAGATTGGATTAGTTTAGGTTAGTTTAGTTCACACCTAGCTAACGATTCTCACCAACCTAGGAGGATATAAAACCTTAGGATCCCTTCCTAGTTTGTTTGCACAGCAATTTTTTTTTGGTTAATCAACTTAATGCTTGTTGTTTGCTTCATTGGCATTGGGTTGAAGGGTTAATGAAGTTGCACGCTATTTCATTTCAGTTCTGTACCTTCTTTTTGTAGATTAATTAGCTCACATAAAGGGAAAGAGGTGAATAAACCAACATTGCTTCGTATCATTTTATTTTCTTAGCTAGTTAATCTGTATTTTGCTGCAAATCAACCTAGTCAAACTCACTTGCAAACCCTATGTTACCAGCGGTAGGTCATTGATAAAAAGTTAACTCTTTAATTGACTTATTGGCACACCCATACCCTTCCTCTACAACTTTCTCTCCTCTCACAGTTTTCTTGGTTTTCTCTCAAAAATTGGGTGGCAACTCCAAACCTTTCCAAGCACCCTTAGCTTGGGCTTTCCTTCTTGTGGTAGTGTGATATCTCACTCTATCATGCTACAAGTCTTTAGTGAAGTTCCATTTACTGCTACTTTTTCTGCTTGCTCGTAGTTGAGAATTGTTGTTGTGCTTTAGAGCATGAATTGCCTCCATGTCTGAATTGCTAGCCATCTATCTCACAATGTCACGGAGGTAAAAATACGATAGCCATAGTCTGTGATAATCATGTTTACTTTCCTTGTTGAACTGACCATGCTCAGCTGCTAGTGGGAAATGACCCTGAACTTAGTTTTTCACTAATTGATGCGTCTTTATACATCAGGTTTTTTCTTCATTCCTGGAGCTTTGAGTATGGAAGATCAGTTTTTATGGATCAAGGAGAGCTTGGTGACCTTTCCTCAACCTCCTAACCGGACAAATCACAATGCATTTTATGGGTCTATCCACAATCTATGGTCTGCTGTACAGAATCAGAAAGTATTGGTTGAAGCAGGAAATCTTAATTCAGTTGTTGAAACTGATTCACAATCAAATACAATTATCAAGGGTCCCAATGGAAGCAGTTGGGTATTCATGGATGAGAAATACTTGAAGGAGAAAAAAGCGAGGCTTGGTTTTCCATTAAAAACAATTGCGGCATCAGTGCTTCTTCGAAAACTACGTTGGGCTACTCTTGGACTGCAGTTCGACTGGTCAAAGGTTCTGAGTATTTTTCTTAGTCTCTGACCACCACCTGCTTTGTAGAAATTATGCCTTAAAGATAGATTAGTAGATGAAGAATTTTTAGTGTAATAGTTTGGAAATCTCATTTATAAACTGGATGCCATGAATTTTATCTGTGGTGACCAAGTGCACATGATATTGAGCAGGCAATGTCAATAGCGGATCAGACCCATGGTTTGATAACTGGATGTCCATCACCACAGAGTTTCCTTACCAGGCTGATCTTCAATTTTTATTACATTGATTCCACAGTTCCCAGGAACGGCATAGAGAAAGAGAGACTGGAAAGATTATTTGTACATGTGCTATTCTTCAGTCAGAGTCTATTTTTAGTTTTACTTCAGCACATCATTTGTAATATTTGCTTTTTAGGGGAAGATGTGCCAGCTTTTGCTTGTGCTTTCTTAGTTTGCATTTTGTACTTACAAGTGATCTCATGAATCTAAGGAGAGCTGTGTTCCATATAAACCTTTCTTCTTGTACAATGGTTTCCAATTCCTACTTGTCTGGGAAGTGAGGGACCACAAACACATGGATCATTTTAAGAATCCTCTAGATCACTTACAAACCAGATTTGCAAAATATTTGGAATTGGACATTTCCATAGAAGAAAACAACACTGTGGAACATGAATTTGAATCATGAGACATCTTGTCTAGGAAGATTCTAATATTGGATCATAGCACTCTTCTTGTGCTTTATTAGTTTGCATTTTGTACTTGCAAGTGGTCTCATGAATCTAAGGCAAACTGTCTTCCATATAAACTTTCTTCTTGTACCATGGTTTCCAATTCCTACTTGTTTGTGAAGTGGGGCCACAAACACATGGATCATTTTAAAAATCCTTTAGATCACATACAAAACTAGATTTGCAAAATATTTGGAATTGGACATTTCCATAGAGAAAACAACACTCTAGAACATGAATTTGCATTATGAGACATCTTGTCTAGGAAGTTTCTAATATTGATTATAACACTCTACTTGCTATATGGCAGACTTTAGGTGTCCATTTCGATGGTATTTTTATCTTTGGTAGAAAGTAACTTCTTTAACTATCGATAAAACAATGTATTTACACTAGTATTTTATACAGAAAAAAAGTGGTCTGCAAGGTCAACCGCCACAATCACTAGCTCTATGGTTATTAAAAGTCCCAAAATTTAAAGTAAAACTGCCCCTACTTACCGTATCTAGCAAAAATATATCATAGTGTCATTTGGTGCGAGCAGGGATGTCCTTTTGATTTTTGTAGCAAAGGACATGTACTTCCACAGAGGCCCGGTGTCTAGCTTGTGGAAGTTGTCCTTGTAACCTCTCAAAAAACCTTAGGAAGTTCACTTTGTGAGATTAATTATTAAAGTGAATGTTCCTTTAATTATTAAGTTAAATGCCTAAGTTAGTGGCATTAGTAACTTAAGTGAGTGTTTGATTAAGTCATGACTGTTGGATCTAAAGTGAAGGTGAGATTAGATCTCAGCCTTTGATGACTTTAGAGATCTAGGGTTTGATTGATTTAGTCAAACCTCGATGTAATAAAAGGCAGTCTAGGTGAGGGGATGAGACACATTTGTGTGAGGATGTGAGAGTCACATACACAATGTCAGAGACTCACAAAGAGTGTGAGGGTGTGAGAGACACACAAAGAAAGTAAGGAGATCTCACTGAGGAGGTGAAGAGAGTTCATTTTAGTGTGAGTGGGCAGGGCTGAGGAAGTGTGCAAGGGGCAGTGAGGGAGATAACAATCAGGTGGACTAGGCTATCACTGCTTTGTAATCCTCTGAATGGCCATTATCCTAGGAAGGGAGCCCAAACATAATAGAAGAAGATCTGGTTTTCCCGCGAGGGTTTTTTCCAGGGGTTTTACCCGAATCTCATGTGCAATGTGTGATTGGTTTCTATGTTGTTATTACTTCCGCTGATTTTCTTTAAAACCTAGTTGTGCAGTTAATCAATAAATTTTTTTATTGCTGAGTTAACTATCAGGTGTGCTAGGTTCAAAAAAGTTAACATGTCCAAGAGCACAAAAAATAAAAAGGCCATCATGGTGGATACCATCCACACAAAATTAAGCAGCTATGTCATAAGGGATAAATGGTATGTTTCTATATGCACCAGAGGATCATTGTGCGAACGACCACATCCATGAGCTCTAGGATTTCGGCTCCCAACCATCATTCTCCTACTATGTCGACTTCTTGACTTTAGAAATTGCCATGGCCAACGTGGGGAATTTGTCATTCTATTGTCTATTCTAGGGGCTTCAAGGCCAGCCATGGAAATGTTTCTGCTTCTTATTTGCTTGATTGACTTTGTGCCTACGTTCGCCACTGCTCTAGTTGGACACTTGCAAGTGGGTCGAAGGAGCCAAAGGTAGAGCAAGAGTCTCTCAGGTCACAATGTAGGGGGCCCCACCCGATTATTGCAAGAGCCAATAGGGGTGGGAAACGTCTAGCTCAACTTTTTGGACTCAAATTGTGATCTACAAAGAAAGATTGAAACACACAACAACCTTGTTAGCCGAAGAAAAGTATATATCTATATAGGAATTATTAATTTTTTTTAATCTTTTTTTTTGATATTAAAAGCAAAGTTTCAATCATAACAAGTTGCCATGTAGTTTGTGACTCGACAAACCCACACAGTTTATCCCATAGAAGAACAACTTTCTAAGAAATGGGATTTGGGAAAAGATTTCCACAGAAGTCCTCTACTTATTGCCATGTGGACTTGGCAAGAGGACAAAACTAAAACATGTGTTTGAGCAACTAAGTCAATTATAAAAAGGCACTTGCGTCTAGGAACTCTCAGATGAACAAGACAATGGCCAACATTGAGAACTCTTAAGATGTGGGATGAAATAAAAAAATGCTTTTTTG
This sequence comes from Picea sitchensis, assembly GCA_010110895.2. Taxonomy (NCBI): domain Eukaryota; kingdom Viridiplantae; phylum Streptophyta; class Pinopsida; order Pinales; family Pinaceae; genus Picea; species Picea sitchensis. Next base: position 9,493 of record SNQJ01S0047538.1, on the reverse strand, counting down.
GGTTCTACAGGAGATTTCCATACATTCCTATAAGATTGGACTCCCAGCATAAAGAGAAGAGAGTTTGGCATTGTACTCTTGATTTTGTCCAACACTAGCCTATCAACATTATTAAGTGAATATTTCCTTCAATTCTAGCTTGGATCCATTCTTTGATTTTAACATCAAAAATTTCCACGATAGTCTTAATGCCTCTCTTGAAAAGCCCTAAGGATGAAAACCAAGATGTTTCAATTAGAGGTTTTTTATCTCCTAACATAAATTGGAAATTGCCAAATTGAGTGCTTATTAAAGAGAGGCCATATAGAAAGTTGTTGCCCTTGCACTTGAAAAAGGGATTTATAGCCTCCTAGGGTTTTCCATTGTTTGGGAAATAGAAGTACCTTTGCTTTTAGCTTTGGTTAGGGCGAGGATAAGATCTTGAAATCTTGGGCATGACCAACACTTCTCACCATCGAGGGGCACCTTGAATCATGTAGTGCCTTAACCAACCTTCTAGGTGCTAATGTTTATGCCATTATTATAGTTCTTTGCAATTCAATAGATAATAGCAACATAAGAACAAGATCACTGAGAAATACACATCCACAAGAGACACAACATTTATCCTGGGAAACCCTCTAGGGGAAGAAAACCCAACAAAACTTCCTTAATATAAATAGCTTATACAAGTACCCAGAGATCTTATGCTAAATTAGAAAGTCCTCTCCCAAGATATCATCCTCTCTCCTCCTTTCTTGGGGTAACGGATCCCGAAACTTGTCTCTCAAGCCGGAGCAAGTGAGTTGTGATCAAATGGTAGCCTCCTTTATTGCTCTGATTAAACCCGTGTGAAGTGTCTCTTCAGCAGCGGTATGGAGGCTTCTACTCCATGCACGTTGGGTAAACCCACCTTTAGTATATTTATGGGTCTTCTTATTAAGCACATTTGGGGCCGACTGTATTACTTTATTATGGTAATACGTTGTGTCCAGCAAAGGGGATTTGGTCCTATTACAATATCAGAACCTTGATGATCCCACAGTAGGGATTACAGCACATAAATAAAATATCAATAATAATAAGAATACTCTTTGTAGTTACATTATTTCAACACTCCCCTTAGCAAAGGGTATTCTTGAGCATCAATAGCGAAGGGGACAACATCATCCAACGACATCATGGTGGGAGGACCATATCATCAATATCATCTTGGAATGTTGGTTGGCATATTTACGAGTCATATGAAGTTTTCTTCATCGACAACATCGTCATTCTTGAGAGAATTCCATCATCATGCAGTATCAATATGTATGTCGATTATAAAAATGATACCTCATCCACCGTACCTAAATTTTGTATAGCCGATTACTAGTGGTTCTATGTCACATTTATTGAAATTTGGTAGCTTTCGGTCTGAAGTCATCTTGCTACGTCTAACAATAGGTAAGAAGCAAGGTTATACATCATCTTACTTCGTCCTAACAAGCACGGGTGCGACGAAGGGAACACATCATCTTGCTTTACGTCCCAGCAAGCCCAGGTGGAAACAAGGAACACATCATCGTCTTGCTTCGTCTAACACTGAGGTCGGAAGCGAGGAATCTCATCTTAACTGCGATTAGCAGAGGTCAAAAGCAAGGAACACACACATCATCACTGCTACGATCTAACAAGCGAGGTGGGAAACAGGGAATCATCTTCCTTTACGTCTAACGGTGAGGTTAGAAGCGAGGAACACACACATCATCTTGCTACGTCTAGCAGTAGTCGAGAAGCAAGGAATCATCTTGCTACGTCTAACGCCAGTCGAGGAAGCAAGAACACACATCATCCCTGCTACGTCTATGCCGGTGAGGTCAAAAGCAAGGAATCATCTTGCTACGTCTAACGGGGGAGGTCCGGCGGGAACACACATCATCTTCTTCACGATCTAGCGGTGAGGGTTAGAAGCGAGGAATCATCTTGCTACGTCTAACAGCGAGGTCGGAAGCGAGGAACAAACACATCATCTTGCTTCGATCCTAACGTGAGGGTCCCGAAGCGGAATCATCTTGCTAGATCTACTTGGCCCGAGATTGGAAGCAAAGATGTCTGCTTTAGGTCTACTTGGTGAGTCCGGAAGCGGGAATCTTCTCTCTCCCCTTCGGAGGGTCCTTCCGGACTATACCAAGCTTATCCAGTGTTCAAACTTGCGGATAGAGGTTTGGTCAACACATCAACAACTTTGTTCATCAGGTGCTAACATATAGAGGGTTTGAGAACCACTCTCCGTACCATGTCATGGATGTAATGATGAGATCTCTATGTTAGCCGATTTGTCATGGAATCGAGGATTCTCATCATCTTATGTAATACGGTTTGTCACATGGGATGGAGTGGTTGCTTCCATCTAGGTCAAATGGTAGGTCCAACAACTTCGAAGCCATATAGCTTGACTAGCGAGACAATGGAACAATGTGATACCTTGGATTTGATAGTAGAACTTAATCTTGGTTCCCTGCCTGCGCCATGAAATCATGGCTAATCCCAAGCGGAAACAACATCTGGAGATTAGCACTACGTGGAAAATGATGCTTCACTTAATCGAATCGTGTATCCACTCAATGTGAAATTATGATCGCCGTCACATAAAGCGAGACCCTGATCTATGCGGTACCTTTAAGGTACCTCATCACATGTTTCGCAACAACAAGGTGAACACATATGGGCTCTACCGAGCCCGACTCGAGGTGTTCATGGCAAAAAAAATGTTTGGTGTGGTGTTCGTCAGGTACATCGGTGATCGATGTAATGCAATGCATGCGATTAATGGCATCAATCCGTCGACGGAAGTATGGAGCTAGGCTTCGGCTTAGCTTCCATGGGTGTATTCATGGGTTTTGCATTCCAGCATGGCCGAATCTCTTTCAGATCTCAGTGTACTTCCCTTGGGAGAGATCTCTACGGACTCACTTAAGCCACCTCAAGACCTAGAAATAATGTATTAGGCCAAGATTACTTTCATTTCAAATTTAGAGCAAGTCTTCTTTTACATTCCAACAATGGCTTTTCTTCTCCGGTTAAGAATAAGTCATCCACATATAGCGATAATTACAGCTCATTATCCATAATTTTGGAAGTAGAGATTTGAGTTTGCTACTCTTAGTGAAAACTTTAGCTCGTCAAGAAGCTGTCTATCTGACCATACCAAGCTCTAGGAGCTTGCTTCAATCAAAACCATAGAACCTTCGATCTACTTGAACGAGACTTCCTTTTTTCAACTTCAAATCCTTGAGGTGCTCTATATACACTTCCTCTTCCCGATGACCGTTGGAGGATTGTCTTCGTCCATCAGTTGCAACTTCCACTTCATCTTAAATTTGCAGAGCTATGATGGTCTTGATCAATTAATATCATTACACGAGGAGCAATGTCTCTCTTCTGGTCCATGCGCTGCTGGGAAAACCTGACCGAATCACTTGCTATATTTCCTCAATACTTCCATGTTGACATGTTTTATTTTGGTGTTTGATGATACCACATCCTTACCTTTTGGTCTAGGAACTATTTCCCATACATTGTTCTTTATTATGGATTGGTATTCCCTCTGTCATGGTATCACACCCATTCCTTCTTGAATGGCTTCTTCAAAGTAGTGATCCCTCATCTGGAGATAACATCAATAGGTATGGCGGAGAATGGCTTTTGGTCTTTTCACCTGTCTCGAGGGTTCTTCACGGAACCTGTACTTCTCTCCATCTTGAATGACTCTCTTTTAAGCGGGGCTTTTCTTTTATGGAGGAAGGTCGCGGAGTTTCTTGAATTTCTGTTACATCATGGTCTTCAAAGAGTTTCCCTCATCGAGTTACAACTTCCCTCAGTTTACCGCAACTCGGGAACTTCCCTCCGCAGGATTACCAATCACGGGTTCAATATAGCATATACCTCTTCAAGATGGCATCTTTCTTGATTTCTTAAGTCTTGCTTATTCATCAAAGGTCACATACCTAATGATCTCAATGTGGGGTGTCACGGGGTATATATATTCTAAAGGAGCCTTGGAACCTCCGATCCCTAAATATTCCCTTCTTTGGGAGGGTTCCAACTGCGTTTTTTTTTTTTCTCTTTCTTTTCGGAATATTATTGTGGTAGGCGGTGTGTTTGAGATGAAGCTTACCTCGGCTTCTTTTGTTGAACATTTTTTCCAAGGTCTTGAACCCAAGTCGCTATGGGATAATCGGTTACGCACATAAACAATGCCATTGTTGCTTACGCCCATAAGCACATAGGAAGATCTTGATCATGGATCATAGTCTTCCACGACATCCATAATTGTTCTATTCTTCCTTTATTCTAGTTTTGTTGAGGGATTATAGGAATTGGTGAGTTCCCTCTTGGTCAACATCTTTGCAGAGGTTCACGAACTCTTTTGGGGTATATTCTCCTCAATTTATACGACACAGTATCTTAATCTTTTGCTGGAAGGTTCTCTATCGAGGCTTTAAATTCCTTGAACTTCTTGAATACTTCATCTTTAGATCTCAAAAATTATCCGGTCTTAGCCGAGAATAGTCATCAATAAATGATACGAAGTATACATACTCTACCTCTAATGGAGGATGATGGCATTGGAGCACACACGTATGAATGAATGAGTTCGATTACTCATACGCTTTTCTTTGTCCCTTTGGAAAGGGGGTTTCTTGATGTTCTTCACTTGTGCATATCCATTGCATATGCCTTCACGATCTGCCAGGTTCGTGGAAGCCTGGCGGCTTGCATATGTATGTATGGTAGTGGCTTGTGGTTGATGTGGGCCAATCTTCTATGCCAAAGTTCGCATGAGTTTTCAATAGCATGGGTCCTTAAGGTCTGGGGTGACCCTTTAGCTCTCTCAAGCCATTTTCTTCACATTTCAGTAATGATTGCTTCCATTTATGGTTTCTTTCTCTAGCCCACATAAGAACTTCTCTCCATCTATAAAGGCAACTCTGCCTTTCTTGGCTAAAGCTGATATGGAAAGTAAGTTCTTCTTGAAGCCTGGTACATAGAATGCGTCCATCATCTTTATTGAGTTTTTTGAATCTAGCTTGTGGTTTGATTCTCCCACTCCCATGATGGGATATTGGTAATCATCTCAAGTGTCACTTTAGGAAAACTTCTTTTAAATACAAGAGAGTATTTCTCTTACACATCATGTGCTTTGATGCACCACTATCAATGAGCCATGTAGTACTCTCCAGTGTTAACGATCACGAGAGTAGAGATCAAGACATGGTCCTTGATCATCTTTGTAGGTGGCTCTTCATCTTAATAATGGGCATGTTTCCTCTTATGTGTTTCCTCTTATTATTCTTCTCGTCATTTGGACAAGAATTCACCTTGGTAATCCCCATCTTATCCACAATGGCATTGTATAGATGGAGATCTCTTTCCTTAGCGTGGTCCTTTCTTAAATCTCTTTGGATGAGATTCTTTGTTATTGAATTTGTTTGATGGTTAAAGGCTCTCTATGAGTCTCCTTTTGAAAGTAGGGTTTCTTGCTTCCTCCTTTGGTGTGGGTGGCTGGGGCTTGATCATCATCCCTAGCTAGTAGCTTCACGGGTCGCTACTCTTGTTTCTTCTTGGATGCATTCTTCCAGCAGAACATGGAACTTGGTTTCTCCTTTAAAGCACATATGCGATGCGGATGAAGCATCCCAAGGTCTTTAATAAGACCATTTGAATGCAGATCATTATGGAGTTAGATCTTAAAGTCTATGGTATCTCCAGTAGCTTCTAGTTGTTGTTTGAATTCCGAGATTCTGGAGAAATATTACTTAATTGTTTCTCCTTTCGCATCCTTGTATTCTTCAATTGAATTCTAAGATTCATCTTTGGTTTATGTTCTTTCCCTTCATATAGATGCGAGGTCAGGGCATCGAACATTTATTTTGGGGTCTTCTTGGATGACACATAGGGAATCGAGATGGTCCATGATTGAATCTGCGTGATTCTTTTGGCCCTTATTATTGTCGTTTGATGCTTTGCCTTTTACGCAACATCTTTGGGTTCCGGTAATTCTTCTTTGCCGAATCTTGCTAGATCATTCTCTTCAAGAATGAGGCCAATCCTATACTTCCGAGGCGAAAGTTTCCACTCTAACTTGTCAAACAGTAACTACTGACATTTTTACTTGGAGCTAGGAAAATGACAGAAAATGAAAGTGCTCAAATCAAAATTTGAACTTGGGAGATCACGGCAGGGGTGAAATTTTGGTGTGTTTTGAATCAACTTTTACCCCTTCAAATCTGATCACAGCAGTTTACAGTTGAATTGCCGGTACTCACAGTGCTTGGTTTTACAGTGCCACGAAGCTAGGGTTTCACTTCAGGAATCCAACCAGCGAAAAGATTGTTGAAGGTCTGAAATGATCACTTGGGGAGGCACAACTTTCTAGGTGGTTTTGAAAGTTTGAAAGCTTCACTTTTGAAAGACCCTAATTTAGATGCTGCCGGTGGCCGTTTGATTTTTCTCTTGAGAAATATGCTTCCTTTAGGTTGGTTTTGATACCATGTTAATGTTTATTGCCATTATTATAGTTCTTACTTAATTCAATGAATAATAGCAACATAAAACAGATCTTGAGAATACTACATCCCTGAGAGACACAGGTATCATTTGGGAAACCCACCGGGGAAAACCCATTAGAAACTTCCTTAATATGAAATGGCAATACAATGTGAGAGATCTTTATGCTAAAGCAGAAAGTCCTCTCCCAAGATATCGCCCTCTCTCTCCTTTAGGTGTGGTTAGAACTTGTCTCTAAGCAGGTGAGTTGTGATCAAATGAGAGCTAGCCTCCTTTATTTATACAGGGATTGCGTCAGAGTGTCTCTTCTTGGCGGTAAACTTTCTCATCACGGGTGGGTAAACCCACCTTTATTATATTCTGGGTCTTCTTATTAGCTGGCACGGGAATGGAAGCTTCTTATTACGCCTATTATAATTGTCTGTTGACCAATCCATGCTTCTTATTCTGCCTATTATAATTGTCTGTTGACCAATCCGCAAAAGGGGATTTGGTCCTATTACAATATCCGACATGATCAATCCACAATGGGGATTGATCCTGTAAATAAAATATCAATAATAATAAGAATACTCTTTGCAATTACATTATTTCAACACTAGGCATCTTGGCCCTCCGAGGGTTGTCTACCCATTTATTTTATTCCCTTTATTTGGCTATTTTGGCTAAGGATGACCTAGTCAACCTTTTAGGGCTAGCATCCCAAACCCTAAAGGATGTGTATAAATATAACTACACTCCCATCATTTGTAATGATTCAATCAAGTTGATTATTGGATAAGGGCCTAAGTGCATCTCTTCTATACAATGCCTCTCTTAGAGTTCTTGTGTTTGGGGTTATGGTGTGATGTTCTCTTGTAATGTTGTTATAAATTTGTTGTGTTTTTCTGTATTCTAGATTGGGGTTTGCTGAAGTAATGACCATAGATCTTCTATTTCCTAGTGATTTAACAAAAGAAAGCTACAACCATTGAAGTGAGTAAAACAACAATAAATAAATGAAAATGCATAAAGAAAGTTACAACCATTAAAGTAAATAAAACAACAAGCAAATCTAACTATGTAAGGAGGGGATTGAACCACTAGTTGTACCTTCAGAGCCGACCGTTACTTCAAAGTTTAATCCCTCAAACTAATCTACTTAAACAAACATAATAGAACAAGTATCTCAATCTTTATTTCATTATTTGAACAATCACAAAGTACAATCTAATCTACTAAATCTCTCCGTACCCAACTAAATTGAACCCCCATTTAGTTGAATTTTTTTTTATAAGATGTAGTTCTTGTTGATGATTAGCGCTGCGTGAGACATCCTCCAGGACACAGACTGAGTGAGTCGACCTGAGAGAGAGCCCATGAGTTGGGTGTGCCCATGAGATGGGTGTGTGGTTTCTCTCTGAGACGGAGATGGAACGTTGTGCCCCTGTGTGGGTTGAGAAAGCCCATGAGCTGGGTGTGCGGTTCCTCTCTGAGACAAAGATGGAATGTTGTGTGCCCTTGTGGGGTGAGGAAGCCCATGAGGTGGTTGTGTGGTTCCTCTCCGAGATGAAGATGGAATGTTGTGTGCTCCTGTGGGGTGAGGAAGCCCATGAGTTGGGTGTGTCGTTCTCTCTGGTCTCCTCTGTGTAGAGAGTTGAGATGATGTGATACTCCAAATGATTCTCTTGTGAGACACAGTGAGAAGGCGATCTGCTGAGTTGGATGTGCTTGTGGCTGAGCATAGGTGAACGTGATCCTAGTGGCTGAGCACAGGTGAACGTGATCCTAGTGGCTGAGCACTAGTGAGTGTGATTCTCCTGTGAGACGTAGTGAGAAAGCGATTTGCTGAGTTGGACGTGCATGTGGTTGAGCACATGTGAACGTGATCCTAGTGACTGAGCTCTAGTGAGTGTGATTCTTCTGTGAGACACAGTGAGATAGAGATGTGGACATCCCTATGGCTGAGCACAGATGGATGTGCCCCTAGTGGCTGAGCACTAGTGGGTGTATAAAATCCCTTGCTATATTGTCCAAGAGTCAGACTTACCTGTAACTGTTAAGGTTTAAGCTATTATTGAGTTTCATTTCATTTCATTAGATAACAATAGCATAGATAGGATCACTGAGAAATACACAATCACAAGAGACACAACATTTATCCTGGGAAACCCTCATGGGGGAGAAAACCCAACAAACACTTCCTTAATATAGATAGCCAATACAATGCCAAGAGAATAAATCAAACAAGACAGAAAGTCCTCTCTCAAGTAGTGCGCCTTCTCTCTCTCTTCTTCTCCAACTGCAGCTCCAGACTTGCACTCTGATCATCAAGTGAGTGAGTGAACAAATGAGGCGCTAGCCTCTCTTATTTATACAATCTGACAGGCGCTGGAGTGAGGTGTCTTTTCACTGGTAGGGCCGACTTCTCAATTTGGGTGGTTATAACCACTTTAATATATTCTGGGTGGTTATAACCACTTTGATATATTTTGGGGCCGACTTTTCATTTAGCCCATTACAATTAGGGTTTGACCAATCCGCAAAAGGCGATTTGGTCAATTACAATACCGGACATGATCAATCCGCAAAAGGGGATTGATCTAATGAATAATACATCAATAATAATTAGAATACTCTTTGCAGTTACATTATTTCAACACTCCCCCTTAACAAGAATGGTATTCTACAATAGCATCAGGCGAGAGAGAGGGAAGCATCATCAACAACATCTTGGAACACTGACTGGCATATCTATAAATCATCGGAAGTTTTTTTCATCATCAATATCATCATTCACAACAGAGAGCTGGAATGGCATCATCATCCTCATCAACAAGAGGCTAAGATAATATCATCATCATCTTTAGCGTGAGGCTAAAGTAACGTCATCATCATCATCTTCAGCAAGAAGCTGAAGTGGCATCATCATCATCAACTTCAGCAAGAAGTTGAAGTGGCATCATCATCATCAACTTCAGCA
>SNQJ01S0047537.1:25061-39268 GCA_010110895.2 Picea sitchensis | reverse complement strand
CAGATCATGTTAACAACATATCATAAAACCAATAGCATATCATCAAAACATATCAATATCATCGTAAATGAAACAACTCAAATAGCCCACTCCCTGACTCAATCCGGAGTGCAAGGGAGTTCCACCGATGCCTCTGCATCCTCAAGGTCCAAAACCCTGCACACTCAATGAAACTGAGTCAATAGCACCTGTATACAGCAATAGTAAAACATCCTGTCATCAATCATGACACATCCTCATCAAGGTTAAGTGGTTCATCATCATAAAAATCCATATCACTTGCGAGCAAGTGTCCTCAAAGAATAAGTTTTGTCAGTGCGCCAGAGCGGGATGTTACACTCAAGAGTGTGAACCTGGTGGTTTTTGGGTGTGTGTTGCATCCAAGAAATAATGCATCCAAAATATCCAACCCATCGAACCGGTAGGATCCAAACTCTTCTTCGTGCACTTTGGTGGTAATGCACATGCATATTCTTGTTGAAACTTCATAAAGATTCTTCTGCCACCTTTACATGCCATCATTTGAATAAATTTTGTATGAATTCATGCTCTTCCAACTCATTTCCCCGTCCATGGGGGATTCACATAATATTCATTGTGCCTTATGATATTGTAGATATTATTAATAACTGAGCTCCACACATCCTCATGTACTGGCACAAAGGCCCAATCAATGTGAAGTAATGAAGGAAAATGATAAGAATCATCCATAATATCTATCACTTGAAATTCAACCTTCATCTTCACCCCTTCTATGTTCACTTAATCTTGTTGCAGTCGGCCTATAGGGTACATCCTGTCCTGATTTTCCAACCGCAGCAGGATGGGAGAAAAAAAAAAACTTGGTTTACCCATCAATTCCCATGACTTCTTTGAAAATATGTTCACGTCAAAAACCAGATCCAACATGACCCCATCCAGTTCATAACTCCCAAGTTCAACTATCATATTGAATTCTTAGCATGTATGCTTCTACTTGTTGACTTGACATAAATCCCTTTCTAGTAGTGGGGTGATGCATTTCTTTCTATTACTTTCTCTCCAATTTAGGTTGATAACATATATTTCAACATTTTTACAACACTGATATTGTTTTACAATATCAAATAGAAATTCAAGAAGATACTTACTTGATCCTTGGTCTTATTTTCACGACCCAAGTCACAGGATGCCTCTTCACATGCCATGCACTTCATCTCCTCATGCACATGCTCCTCGATTCCTATTTGTTTGGCACATCACAACTCTTCATGTTTGCATGCTTCTTCTAATGACCTCTATGTCATGTACTATATTTATTTGTGCACGCGAGCTTCCTCCACTAACCTATGCATGGCACATTGCAATTATTCATAGGCATGAGCCTCTTCCTATGAGATCTACGTCACTTGTTGAAATTCCTGATGGATTTGGGCCTCCTCAAACAACCTTTGTGTTCCACATTGTATCTCTTTTTGTGATTTTTCTTCCTTTGTGGCATGTTGCGGATGGCACAGAAACTACTTTTGATGGGTAACATCAAACTTAAAAGGGGGTTGTGTCACCTTTCTTATATTCCCCTCTGATATTTGACCCAATATTTATCCATGCTTGAAGTTGATTCCTATCTTCACTCCTCTGTGGTTTATCACCTAGAAATCAACGTCATCATCCTTTTTCTTGTTCCCACGTGGCTCTGGAGTCACTATTTTGCAATGTGTCTTCTCTTCTTCCAAATTCTTCAACAAGTCCGTAAAATCCTCTATAACATGCTTCAGGTTGTAAAAATACCCACAGAGATCGCGTATTTTGGTACAAAATATTGACACATGTCTAATTTATCCATATTTAAAACAAGTGGGGGATCTACCTTCCCTACATCCATATCCTCATCTATGACCACGTCCATAGCCACCTCTGGGACCTCCCTGATAGCCACCTCTCTCAATAGTGCTACAATCACCACCCTTTAGTTCCTCTTGATCAGATAATACATCATGGGTATCGTCTTGCATCAACATGAGTGATTAACATTTGTTTACATTATACCCCATGGAGTTGCAGAAGTCACAAAATGGAGGATGATACTTTTTATGATATTTCTCCAATGTTGGGTAGTAAGGTGGTACATGGCCCCACTACCTACAAATTTCACACCATTTCATTTTTGGCCCAGTTGGAAAAGGACTTAGCACACCCATCACCACATAGTTTCCGAGTACAAGGAACTTATCTCTACGATGTCCCTCGGACTGACATGTGGTACACCAAACATGCTCGCGCATGACTTTTACCTTTTCCATATCTTTTAATTGCATTATTAGGTTGCCCAGTTGAGACTGTACTTGTTTCAATCCTACTGATGTATCTCGTCCAGTTGGTGTATCCTCTAAGAAAATCACAATATACATTACTTCTTATCGAGCAGTCACCTTTTTCTAGGTGAGTGGGACTTTGGTATGTGAGAGGAGCCTTGTAATAAACCATTATCTATGTTGTATGTCCTATATCTTGAATGTCTACCTATCCAAAAAACTATTTAACCATTGGTCATAATACCACATAGTTTCTCTTGGTTTCTACTTAATCTCCTTGGTAGATGTAATACATTGAGACTCTAGCTCAGGATTTTGGAATTCCTTTAGAATATCTTGCTTGATCTCTGTCAGGGACCTTGTCTGTCTCATTGGCACGGTAGCCTTGTACTCCATATAACACATTAGGAATTTCCCCCTAAATGTGGTCTCTAGTTGCACAATCTTCGATTCTTCATATATGATCCTCTTCACTGGCCATATTTCCACATAGGTGAACCAATGTTGTTCTTCATTATATCTACCCATCCCATGGAACACAAGTAGCCTCGAGATACTATCCTGATTCACCATCCTCAACCTCAAAATATTTCCTTAGAACCAATTGTTGGGTGTCTGGGAGCTTGGTACTGATACTCTTCCTTCTGAAGTAGCACTGAATTCGTCTTCTTCTTCACTCGTCATTTCCCTTCTCTCTTCTCCTACTCTTGATTCTACTCCAAATGCATCATTGTTTGTTGTTCTTTGTTCTTGGCTACAAATATGGAAGGGGGGTAGGTGGCCTCGTCTCCTAAAAAGAATCAAAAAGATGCATTTTAGATTATTGAGTATCGTACGTAAGATGACTAGGATAGGTGAGTATATATTTCCTATAGATATTTATTATTTATTGCTCATTGGTATGGGTGTGGAAGGTAAGGTATCCAATCTAGTTCTAGCAGTTGTTTGGGTAAGGGATATTGCATGTCATTCAAGTTCAAGTGATGGTGTTTTCGATCCCAATTTCATATCTAGATTGAGCAACACCCAGAGAAATTTGTTTACCCATTAATGCAGATTGATATACAATGGTTTTTCAAACATATTCAGTTCCATAGCTTATTGTAGAGCGTGTTCCAATTTCATATCAGGAGGGGTAAATCCACCTTATTATTAAATTTATCATGAGGTAAACCAAAGAGTTTCATACCTATATTCTCACAAGACCATCCACTATCACTAGAACTTCTACCCCACCACTAGGGGATCCTCGATATTCCTCTCCTTCTCTCACGCTTCATCTTCCTCTGAATTTTTGGAAATATGCAGCATCCAAAGGTTTCAGACTTCATCTTCTGGTCCAATGCTACCACTACTACCAGTATATTCACTCGATAACCTACACTGAATGTTGTGTCTCTTCATGGGACTATCCTCATGTGTGCTCCTCTCTAGCACAACACACTCTTCTGCACTTCCTCCGGATGTGGTCTTCGTCCACTTCATTCTAGTCTTGACCCCTTGTCATGCACCCCTAACTAACTTCCTTCTACTTATCTCTTCTCTTCTCCTTCATGTTGAAGATTGAGTAGCTTCAGAAGATATCCTTATTGTATTTTACCAATACAAACCCTAGAGAATGTTATCATATTATATTTATTAAGATGACCCTATTGTTCCTTGGTAAAAGTTGGCCCTACTATGCCTTAACAATTAAATGTAAATTAAAAGGGTAAAGTGACATGTCGACCCAGACTTAATTTAGGAAGGCCAAACTACTATTTATAAAGGAGGCTAGCGCCTCACTTGGAAAATCACTCATAATCTTTGAAGCCAAGAGGAAGAGTGTGAAATTATTGGAGGAAGAAGATACTAGATTTAGGTGTGATGTTGAGGAGGGTTTTGGTCTATCTCTTAGATACATCTTGGTTAAGTGGTGTGATACTCTTTCCCATTGAAGGGTTAGAGGAGGATATTCTACTTTGTTAGTTCTCTCTTAGAGAGAATCACTATTCTTGGTTGGATAATATATATTGAGGAATTTTGTTGGGTTTTATTCTCCTAGAGGGTTTCCCAGGATAATCTTTATGTTTATCTTGTTCTTATGATTGCCTCTCATTCAATGATCTTATATATGTAGTTAATGTGATAAATGATTGTAATAATAAGGAAGAATTGTAATTGTTATATAGATAAGTAAAATATCAACATGGTATCAGAGCAGGCTTGAAAGAGATGAACTCACAGTTTATAAAGAAGTGGCTAGCCTCAGTACACCCTCTCCAAAATTCAGTTTTCGGTGTTGCGGTTGCTGTAGAATTAGGGTTTCTAAATAAACCCTAAGAGTGATGTTTTTATCTTTCTTGGAGGAATTTGGTGAAACTAAAATCACCCAGGAACTCTCCCAAGCAAGGAAAATCACTTCTTGGGCCAAATTGGAAAATCCAAAAATTGAAAAATTAGGGTTTTCTCATAAACCTTAGATCTAGATGCATGGTTGTAGCTATTGTAGTTCCTATAACAAAAGTCATCTTGTTTCAAGAAAATATCTCTGGTAAGTTCTATATCCATATCTTGAAAAGTTATTTTTTGTTTACTTGTTCCAGGAAGGATGAAAAACAGTACCAAGATTGATGAAAATATTGAAGGAGTCGATGAATTCCAAGCATGGAAGTATAGAGTGATGCTCATTCTAGAATAGAATGACCTTGTAAGTTTTTTTGAACAAGATATTGAAGAGATAGAGGGAGATGAGGCCAAATACAAATATAAGAAGGATATGATCAAAGAAAAGAGGATTATTGTTGATTCCATCAAGAACGACTTGATTCCTCATGTTTCAACATTAGAAAACCCAAAGCAAATGATGGATTCCTTATCCTGTCTATTTGAAGGAAAGAGCATAAATTGGAAAATGACCTTGAGGACAAAACTCAAGAATGTGAAGATGAAAAATTTAGAAACTATAAGATTAAAGAACAACTGGAATCAATTGGAGACTCAAACAAAGAAGCTGAGATAACAATGACCACATTAAATGGTCTTCCAAATTCTTGGGACTCCTTCATTCAAGGAATCTTCTCTAGAAGAAAGTTAACTAAGTTTAGCAGATTGTGGGAAGATTATACTAAATAAGACACTAGATTATAAGAAATAAAAAAACAGATATAAAGAAATGAATATCAAGCGATAAAAACTCACGCAAGAAAAGGAAAGAACAAGAAATAAGTTCACTCTCACAAAATATTTCAAAAGCCTCATAAAGGACAAGATTCTCATAAATATATCTCAAGTTCGAGATGCTTCATTTTCCAAAAGATGGGACAAATTGCAAGAAATTTTCCCCAAGCAAAATACCAAGATAAAACTAGGAAGTTTAAAAGGAGAAGATGAACCTGATCGGAAAAGAACAAAAGAAAATGATCCAGATGAACTATATCTTCCGTGATATAGGACTTAGCGCTTTAGAAGCACTTGATTCATATCAAGTGATATTGATAGATGTATCTCATTTATCTCCACATTAAAACTTCAAAAAGTAAAAGAGATGGAGAATTGTTGTATCATTAGGGTCAAGTAGAAGTTGTGAAGAAGTATCATTATTCATCTAGACATCATACAGATCAATCCAGCAGTTTGACAAATGCACTCTCGAGGTATGCACCCTTCATAATTGATTTCATTTTTAAAGTTTATTAACATTATATTTTATGCATTTTTATCTTAGTTCATTGGATCATTATCCCTGGTATGGGAATCCAACAAGGTCTCATTTAAAAATAAAGAAATAATTTATGTGCTCAGGGGTGGCATATGTAAATTCCTATGGTTGGGTGACAATGATGTGACATTGTATATAGTAAAATGAGAACATTATAATGATACTCACAATGTTATGTAGTTTACCGATGAGAATAATTGGTCAATGGATAATGAAGCCACCTTGATAGGAAAAAGAATTCGTTTGAATTCTAACTCAAATTTTCATATTAAGACTTGGTATTCAACACCAAGTATATCCTGCAGAGAATTTGAGGTCATTATAGACTCAGAAGAAGTCAAGGTTCAGAGGGAGCAGGTATGACAATCCATGTATTTGAGATTGAGTCAACCCTAGTGCAAGATGGTGCAGATTGATCACTCTTTAGATCATCTGGAAAAGTTAGTAGAGCCATAAGGGCCTACCCAGAGCCATTGCAGTAACCAGGAAGAAACCAATATGGTCTTGTGACACTTTGTAGGATGAAAGTCCATATAGTGTTGAAGATCCATATAATGAGGAGCAGATGGCTCCACCAGTGGGGAGGAAGGAATCCCCACCAAGTACCATCTCATAAGGAGCTAGAGTTCAGAGGGAGTCAACCCTAATAATCCAATAAGGAGGAGAAACATCCCTAAGAATATTCATAGAGATGTACAAATATTTATTTGTGTCTAGAGGATTATCCTAGCAAGAGGGAGAAGACTCGGATGAGACACTTGCTCCAATAACTAGAAGAAGTATATATAGACCAACCATGTTCCATTAACAATATGGTATAGTGTGAGATTTAGAGAGATAAAATGAATCTGTTATCGTGATGGAGTAGAGGAACTACTCTTAGACTTTAGAAGCTACAGTGAGAATGGAGTAGTCATTCTCAGTTTCAGAAAGAGCAATTTCCAGTGCAGAGTTCCATTTCCAGAAGGAACAGTTGCAGAGAGAGTAGAGAACATATTGTTAGACCATAAGTTAGATAGTTATTTGCATAAATCACATAGAGCTTGCACATGATTGTGCAAATTGAGTTACAGTTGAGCACGTGTACCAGTTAGATAAAATGTGATTTGAAGAACACGAGGACAAATATATGTTTTATGGTGAAAGAAATGTTCACCTAATTATGGAAAAATATGTGATGATGTACCTAAAGGGTACAAATTGATTATAGACCCAGATATATCTCAAAGTGTGATATATTATTGCATATTCAGATTGGGTAGGAAATGTTACAAACTAGAAAATAACATCCAGATATTGTTTTAGTATGGGATCAGTTGTGATATTGTGACTCAGTGAGAAGAAGACCTATATGGTACTCAGTTCCATAGAGCCATAGTATGTTGCAGCATGGTCATCTTATGGAGAAGCAGTTTGGATTTGGAAGTTGATTGAATAATTGTTTGATCTTGAGTTGGAGGAAACCTATATCTTTTGTGAAAACCAAAGTTTCATAAAGTTTTCATTGATCCCAAAGTGTCATGACAAGTCCAAGCATATTGAGATAAAATACCACTATAACTGGGACATGGTACATAAGAGAGAAGTAATAATCCATTATATTTCCACCGACGAACAAGTAGCATATGTATTGACAAAGCCCCTGTCTAGAGTTAAGTTCAAGTATTTTAGAGAAAAGCTTGGAGTGATCTAGAAAGTATTCCCTAGTAGAGAAAAATCATGTCTTCCCTAGTAGCAGGAAGTGATGTGTTCCCCGGTAGTGGGAATTGATGTGTTCCCTAGAAGAAAGATGTGATGAGTTTCCTAGTAGAGGAATACTACCCCAACATAGTTTGGTGACCCCAACGTAGGCTGGTACACTACCCCAATGCAGATTGGTAGCCCCACCACGGGCTAGTATGCTACCCCAATGTAGGTTGGTAACCCGAATGTAGGTTGGTAACCCGAATGTAGGTTGGTACGCTACCCCAACGTAGGTTGGTAACCCAAAGATAGGATTATATGCTACCCCATCGCAGGTTGGTAACCCCAACGTAGGATGGCACGCTACCCCAACGTAGGTTGGTAACCCCCACATAGGTTGGTATGCTACCCCAATGCATCTTGGTAACCTTAATGTAGGATGGTATGCTACTCCAGTGTAGGTTGGTAACCCCAACATAGGCCGGTACACTACCTCGACGTAGGTTGGTAACCCCAACACATGCTAGCATGCTACCTCAATGCAGGTTGGTAACTCCAGTGTAGGTTGGTACGCTACCCCAACATAGGTTGGTAACCCTAATGTAGGTTCGTACGCTAATCCAATGCAGGTTGGTAACCCCAACATAGGTTGGTAACCCCAATGCAGGCTAGTATGTTACTCCAGTATAAAAATATGGTGAAAATGTAAAACTTCTTATGATATATACATTCATAATTGACAACAAGACAATGACCAAGTATTCAAAAGCGTACAAGACGTGATGATGAATGAGACAAGAAGAATACCTTCCTTGCTAAGAGGGAGTGTTGAAGATTGAGTAGTTTTTGAAGATATCCTTATTGTATTTGAACAAGACAAACCCTAGATAATGTTATCATATTATATTTATTAAGACAACCCTATGCTCCTTTGTAAAAATCATCCCTATTGTGCCGTAACAATTAAATGTAAATTAAAAGGGTATAGTGATAGGTCATCCCAGACCTAATTTAGGGAGGCCAGACTAATATTTATAAAGGAGGATAGTGCCTCACTTGGAAACTCACTCATAACCTCTGTAGTCAAGAGGAAGAGTGTGCAAGTCTTGGAGGAATAAGCCACTGCAACTAGGTGTAACATTGAGGAGGTTTTTGGTCTATCTCTTAGATACATCTTGATTTAGTGGTGCACTACTCTTTCCTAGTGAAGGGTTAGAGAAGGATCTTTTTCTTCGTGAGTTCTCTCTTGGAGAGAAACATTGTTCTTGGTTGGATAATCTATATTGAGGACATTTTTTGGGTTTTCTTCCCCTAGAGGTTTTCATCTATCATATTTCTTTGATTGCCTCTCTTTCAATGATCTTGTATATGAAGTTAATTTTCCAAATGATTGTAATAATAAGGAAGAACTGTAATTGTTAGTTGCATAAGTAAAATATCAACACTTCTTGACTCAACCCTCCTTAGGTAAATTTTGACTCTCTCTCTCTCTCCTCTACTCTCCCAGGTCCATCCTATTCCTCACCTCATTTTAACAACTTTTGGGTCCTCCTCACGAAATTAATATCCTCTCTCAATTTTCCCCCATCATTTCATCCTCCCCCCAATGTTAGGTGTGTTACACATCAAAATCACTAATTACGATGATGGCCTAGTGTCATCATTACCAATGTCACAAGTGTCACATTTTGGCCACAAGTGTCGCACATATCATACCGTCATATTGCCTATGTTGTGTCTCAGAAAACATTATCAAGAACACTTACAAGACACCGCAAAAGACTAGTTTTCAAGACAAGAAGTCATTTGACAAAGAGTACAAGTATTTTTCCATGGAAGAACCCACTCAAAAATCATTTTTGGAAGGCAACACTCCCCTATACACTGTCAAGGAGCGCTGGTACTCTGTACCCTCTTTTGGGGGAGCGTTGCAATGTTCTGTGCTCCATTCTAAGGGAGTGTTGCCCTTTTTGAGAGAATTTTGGACTGTTGAGAGAAATTAGGGAAGAATCCCCTTAATCTCTGAAGTTGGTTGGATTTGAATCTGAGTTCAAGGCTTGATCTTAGGGAAGATCCAAAACTGAAGGAGATGAATCCTAAACCTATCCCAAGAATCTCTTAAGTGGTTAGGCCTCTCCAAGATTATATAAGGAGGCCTTATCATGGTGAAAAGGAAAGGGATTTTAGAGGCATCAAACTTATGATCTCATAAGGGAGATAACTAGTAAAGCATATTCATTTTGATGGTGGATTATTTGAACAAGGGGCTGGACAAAGAGAGCTTGGTGAAGCTATTGCATCTACATCTATGGTTGTAAGCATTTCACTTTCTTTTCATTAATGTAAATCTATGCTTGGTCTGTTTCATTTAAACTTTGTCTACGTTTCATGAACTTGTTTCTTTTATAGATCCATTATGAAGCTAGTCATGGTAGAGTAGGAAGTATGTTTCGTTGTTGTTTCTCATTGTATTACAGGATCTTCTGAAGAACTTGGAGATCAAAATTATCCTAGATTGAGAAAGGAAAAATGTCAGTAAAGGTATTTACCCTTCTTCCTTCTTATTATTTGAAAAGTTTAGCTTCATGACAAGGAATGTCAGTGTCCACATTAGCACTTTTCTGTCTTAGTCATAGGGGTCTAGTATCCAAGAGGAAATCCATTTGTCCGCAGGGGGATTCTCCTGTAACAGAAATTGGCGAATCCACTGGGGAAGTGAACCTTCAGTTTTGGTGTCCTTTATTGGTCTTGTATATTACCTTTTAGAACCTTTCAGATCATGTTTTCTGTTTGTTTATGATCCATTAGCCTTCTCTTACCTTCACCATCATTTTCACCAATTTTTATGCATTCTGGGTGAATTGTTTTCAAATGTTTGGATATTTTTCTGAGTTTCTGGGAGGATCAACACCCCCCTGTAGGCCATACCAGAGCACCAACACTCTCTTACAGTGTCTTAGGGAGAATTTCAACACTATATGCACCCTTCTGGGGGAGCACTAGTCTCTTTTTTGAGAGTTTTTGCCTTCTTTTGCAGCCTGTTTTGCAGAGCTCTTTACCCAAAGTCTATGGTTGGTTTCTAAATTTGTTTGGATTGGTTTTTGATGGTTTTTATGCTTATCACTCCCTACTTTCTTTCTTGGATCTTGAAACATTTTTCATAAATGTGAAATTTCCTTTTCCAACTTCTTTTTTGTCGGGACAATTTTGAGTGATTTCTTTTTCTCCCTATCATTTCTTGGATTCTTCTCTGCATTTTATTTATGTTCCTTGAATTCTTGATTTGTTGTAGAATCCTTGACAGTGTTCCTGCTTGTTAGAAAAATTTTCTACTTTTTTTCTTTCATATCTCACTTAATTGAGTTCATGCTTTGTTTGTAGCCCTTTTGCTTCATGTCTTTTGCATCTGCATAGGACTATTTATCATGATTGAAAGTAGTGGAGAATTGAAGGTTTTGTATTTACTTTATGTATACATCATAATCAAACAAAGAAGATAAATTCATTCTTGCGTTTGGGTAGTGAAACTAGCTTTCATTTGAAGTAGCAGAATTGCATGTTTTTTGGCATTTTGGGACATTGTGCATCTGGAATGATGAATGTTTTCTCCTTCTCA
Organism: Picea sitchensis; assembly: GCA_010110895.2. Classification (NCBI taxonomy): domain Eukaryota; kingdom Viridiplantae; phylum Streptophyta; class Pinopsida; order Pinales; family Pinaceae; genus Picea; species Picea sitchensis. The sequence goes on along the minus strand of SNQJ01S0047537.1, from coordinate 27,975 downwards.
TAACATAGATTTCATCGAAATGAAAAGATTTCATATTCATCTCTTTGCATATCTTTCGATTTGGTCAAAACACCATATTGTCCACACCATTTTACTTTTGAGTAACAACAACCTTAAAAACCAAGCGCTAAACTAAAATTGATTAGACATTTTTACATTTTCTAGTAGCAAACCTAAATTAGATTAGTTGTAGGGATTTGGAATAGGTGTGAAAGATAACTTTCCAAAGCTGCAAACAAACATAGGATCTTGTGTTAGGGAGCGGTAAAATCTAATTGCTACATTTTGTCTTGGGAAGCCCTTCTCACACAAGGGTCAAACCTGAGGTTGCATTGAGACTAGAAGAGTTACTCGCCGTGCTTTGTTGGTCTTCGTGTAGATATTGTGTTTATTATGGGGGTTGCTTGAAGGTATAACCACAATGATGAATGGAAGCCTTTGAAGTTGATTTCAAGCTAGATACCCTTCCCTTGCGTGTGGATCAGACTGTCGATTGTTTCCCCAAGCATAATCGTTGTAGTTGGTAACCTTAGTGGTCTATCTCTTTAGGGTATTTACCAAGGTGATTGTGGAGGGGAAAGTCTTCACGATACCTGGAATCATTGTTGGAAAAACTCAGTCGGGTCCCTTGGAGGTTATACCCATGATTATGTGTGGGATATTGCATTGGGTGTAAGTCTGTTAAGTAGGTCATCAACGTAACTTTTCCACCCGCTCTATCTCATCCCCTTCTTACTTTGTTCCCATGATGTTGGATTTCATAACCAACTAGTGTGCTCATTGTGAGAAGGTTTTGTTTGCTTGCTTGCTTACTAGATTTTTAGCATGTGGTGTTTGTTCTCCCTAGCATAATCTAGGTTGGATCTTTATTTTTTACGACGTCAATTCCCAGAATGACCAATGAAGGAACCCCTTTGTTTTTCCTTCTTATGAAAACATTGGTCCTCCTTACATCACTAATTTGAGCCTTCCAGGTCTCACAATTGGGTTACCGGTATGGTTGTTTTCCACTCCGGTGATCTCGAATGCAGGTGATTCATATGTAAACACACCACCCACACATCAATCTCATGTTGACCTTTCTCCTTCTTCGCCCGTTAGATCTCCTTCCATTTGTTCTTCTTCGCCTAGTGAAAGCTCTCAAGTGAGTAGCCAGATTGATAAGAAGAAGAAGAAATAGAAAGAGAAGAAGAACCAGAAAGGGACCAAGCCTCCAACTACATCAGATGTTGGATCTAAGAAACCAGATATTGTTAATGATGCTGGGAGTGTTTGTGAGGTCGATAAGACTACAACGAAGAATCCAAAACCCAAATTCCCTTGCAATCTTTGTAAGGGTGACCATTTTCTAAGGGATTTTCATGGTATTCCCAAGGTATTAGAAATGTGGTCCTCCACATCATCAACCTCTACTAGACAAGTTGGTGACATCCCATTAACTAGTGATATTAAGGTTGGTAAGAAGAAGACAACTGTCAAATTTCCTTGCATGTTATGCGAAGGTGACCATTTCTCTCACCTTTTCCTCATATAGATGAGGCTTATTCTCTTTTGGAAAAGATTCAACTTCCAAAAGGTTATCGTAATATTTCCCCCAACCCATCGTTAGTTGATAGACTGGTCAATCTGGTTCCATCCACGGTCAGTCTGGTTGATCAGGTGGTCAATCTAGTTTCATCTGCAATTGAACCACTAACCAAAGTAGTTGATCCAGTTCCATCATCGATCAGCCCCACTTTTCATCTGGAAAGTGAAACCAAAGTGACTGATCCAGTCCCGTCATTGGTCAGTCCCACCCTTCATCTGAAGAGTTCCAACGTGGTCAATCCCACTCCTCCTCTGACGAGTGCCAAATTGGTTGCTCTAGTCCCTTCATCGGTCAGTCTGGTTTATCATGCCATCAATATGGTCATGTCCTTAGTTGAACCAGTTGACAAAGTGGTCGATCCTTCTCTCCCTTTATAGAGTGAAACCCAAGCGGTAGATCTATTTCCACTTGTCGACCCCATTCTCCCCTTGGAGAATGAAACCCAAGTGGTTGACTTGATTTCATTATCAATCGATCCTACTCTCCTTCTAGAGAGTAAACCTAATTATGCCCACATTTTTCTCATTGATACAAAATCTACCATGATGAGGGGCATTCCTCCTTCTCTCGTGAAACCCCCTCCAAGTAATGAGGCCATCCTTTTTTATTGGAGTCCACTAACTGGACCTCATATTCTCTCTCATATTCCTTTCAAGATTACAGTACAGGTCTGTGGTTGGGTCGTTCCTCAGACACTAATAGACGAAGGTTCGTTCGTTAGTATCTTGTCCTCTATTGCTTGGCAAGATTTGGGTTATCCTCAGTTTGTGTCCGTTACCCAAACTCTGTTTTCTTTTAACAGAAGAACCAATCACCCTTTAGGGATCCTTCCTCAGTTTCCCATAACTTTGGGAGGGAAAACTATTTTTATTGATGTTATGGTAGTCCAGGACCCCTTAGACTTCGATTTACTCCTTGGGCAAGATTATGTCTATGCCATGAAAGCTATTGTGTCCAATTTTCCCCGTGTGATATCTTTCCCACATGATAGAATAATGGTGACTATTGATCAACTTTCATTTGTTGGCCCTGACTTAACCATCAACCCAATGACCTCCCTAAATGGTTCTTATATGCAGTCGGTATCACCCCTACCACAGGTCAATTATGTGGTGTTTTCTCCCATGCCTTCAACATCCGATGACTTACATCCGGTAGTCTGTTAAGTACCAAAGACTGAATACAAAATATCACAATAGATCCAAAGATATCTGAATACAATCACCACACAATATATATGAAACCATATAGAAAACACAACTTTATTATATCAAACCCTTGAGGTAGGGCAACACCGTACAATGGATCCTATTATGGAAGGGATCC
>SNQJ01S0047537.1:9276-25051 GCA_010110895.2 Picea sitchensis | reverse complement strand
AGGGGGTTGCTGGAGGTTTTGGGCTCGGAGGGCTAGGATATCCGTTGATATCCTAGGGCTAGAAGCTAACTAGTCGGAAGGGAGGTTGGTTTTGGGTGGTGTCCTAAAGAAGCAAGCTAAGGAAGCAAGATGCGGATAGCATCAGAGTTAAGGTATTTAAATTCAAATTTATGGATTGTTTTACTTAGATTTTTTACTCATTGAAATTTTTTATATGCGTAAGTGTTAAGTAGATTTGGAATTATTCTTCTTTATACAGCTTGTAGAAATTACAGTAAATTGGTAGAAATTTTAAATGTTAATTGAAATCTGGTCTTTACACATGGTATCAGAGCTGTAGTTGAAACACTGGAGCCTTAAGGGCCACGTTCCCAGCTCAAATTCCCCTCCGTTTAACCTGCAAACCAAACCAAACGCACTATTAATTGATTATATAAAGAAATTAAAATATATATATATATAAAAGAAATAAGAATTGAAAATGTTAAGAAAAGAAAAAAAAAACAAACAAACAAATTGCCGAAGTAAATCAAGCAACAAACTTAGATTTGACATGAAAAATGCCCAGATATGTTCCATATGGTGTTGCAGACTTCTCCTTGTGGAAAAATTCCCAGATTTTTTTACTGGTTCTAAGAGAAATCAAAGTCTGTTCTCCTGTCGATAATCACATTATTTATTATGCATTTTTAGTCTTTGGGTATGTTAACGCAGTAGAGTATCTTAAAAGTAAAAATTCAGAGATGACAGCTTAGATAAGCCACTTAGCCTGGTGGAAATCCAAACATAATGCAAACAGAATAGTTTAAAACCGCGTAGACCCCTGACCCGCAAACCTGAAATAAAAAACAAAAGAGGCCTAAAATAGCATGTGGGGGAATCAAAGTCAAAATATTGAACTCACTTTGGTGGTGAGATTGTATTCTTCTTTCAACCATAATTCTTGTCTCAAATATCGATCAACAACGCAAATCTGACGTAGGGTGGCAAGTGCTAAACCTATGGCTAAATCCGCCACATCATACCTCCTTTACGCTAGAATGTTGGGTTGGTAATCATCCCTAAGCTACTATGGGCTGGTCATCCCTCCCTGGCTGCTAGTTATCAGTCTAGTTGTAATACCGATGAGAACTGGTAGGGTTAAAATCCTTCCCTAACTAGGTCGCGTACTCTTAATTGAGACAGGAGATCAAATGCATGAAGTAGGGAATCCAATGGATTTCATTATACATACCACCTTCTTGATTTACTATGTGTGAGTCTTTGGAGTACTTTGGGATTATCCTCCGCGCCGAGGATTTGTGCTTGTGGGCAGGGGTGGATATAGCGGACCGGCAGATCTGTATTCTTTGCGTAGGTCCTATTGAGCCTTATATACCATAATACTATATGTAATTAATAGCACACCTGGTGACCAAGCGAAGGAGCGCTTCCTATGATGCCTCTGTTCGTGGTTGTGCTTATACTCGAACGGTTCTTGTCCTTCAGAAGTGGGATTTAGAATCGGATGCAGGATTATTGGTAATCGCTATCTTCCTCTCCTTGCACTTGGCCAAATACACCTTGTCCAGGCCCATGCTATATGTAGAAACAATCTCCAACTTAGGAAGTGAATCAATCAGCTCTGCACTGGCACCTGCAACTGTATTACCCACCACTGCATGTATTGAATCGCTGTGCTCGCGCACAAAAGCCTCTGGGTTCTTGGCTTCCCATAATTTATGGACTGTGAACTCTATGATAATAAGTAACAAATTTGTGTGGATGACTTTCCACTGCCAGATAAATTCAATCAGTAAAGTTGGACATACCTTTCTTTTTTTGGGCGATTTCGAAACGGACTTGTCTGCAGGAAGCTGAAGATAAAGATGCTACTGCTCTCCTTGAGGGACGTAACCTTCAATGGCATCCGAAGGACCTGCAGATGCAGAGTCAAAAGCCACCAGAATTTTCTAACCGCTGCCATTTTCTTGCTCGTGTATCAGCAATTCGGAAGAGAACTCCTCCTTAGAATTGTTATTATTCTCATTCTTCCTGCCCTCTTTAAATTCTTCAGGAAATTATTTTGGGACACGTTCAATATTGTTTGGATACATTTCATCAACACAACCAATCTCCAATTTACTGTAACGATGGCCAATCTCTAATTTAGAATAGCGCCCGGAGACCTTCATCAATACAACCCAATGACCAACAACAACATACAAGTCAACACCCAAGCGCTATTTACAAACACACAGGGATAGCCTTACGCTCACTTTGTTCTTTTGGGACGGGTTCTGGAACAAACAGATGCTCAAAACCTACTGTCAAGAAAACAAATTAAGCCACAACCAGACCAACACCAGCTCCAAGAGCCGAGGAAAGAGGCGAGAGGCGGAAGTGAGGCAACTTAACGATTAAGGAACAACTTAGGTGTTCGGTACTGGGAGCCGGAAGCCGGGCATGTTGGAGCCCGCTGCTAGCAAATGCCACGGATATATTTCTATATATATTAATGTTTGGTTTTAATGATTTATTTAAAAGTATACTAAAGTTAAATTATTAACTAGTCTTAGGGCTATTTTGTACATGCTTTTATGTAAGCTATCTTTGTAATTAAATTTGGTTTGGCAAGACTTCTAAAATAGAATTTTGAACTTAGGCGAGATAGTTCAAAAGACTCCTTAATTTATTAAAAGATTGTAAAATACAGTTAGCGAAACCCCTTAGACTGCACCGTGGAGCCACCTAATGAGTTGGTTGGAAAATTGTTGAAGAATCCCCATGAGTTAGTCAAATTTAGTCTTAGCAAAGAACTAAACAAACTGCAGCACGGAGATTTCTCAAACTTTTACCTTCATAAGAGCGTTTCTGTAATGGTAATCATATATGAATCAATTGAAACAGAGTAGCTTTAATAGCATAAGTTAAAGTATGGACATACATTTCTTAACCTAGGTTATGAATTACTTTAAGAAGACACAAATTTTGTAAGCAATTGTCAAATTTAGCAAATTATCCTTAACTGAAACTCATGTGAAGTAAAGATATTAAGATAACTACATTCGAAGCGTATCTTAATTTACGTCCATGTGTGAAGCAGCTGTCGATCTGCCTTTGGGAAGCTGCATATATAGGCTTCACTCACATCCGGTAAAGGCTTCTATCAAAAGTAACCTTGATAAATTTACCGATCAATGCAGTTTAATACAGTTTTTGTCCTTTCAACATACTTACGACCACTTTTAGTTACCAGTTAAATCATATAAATGCCGATTCTTTCAAAACGAATATACAAATAATCCAACATGAAATTTCAAAATTTTGTTGCATAAAAGAACACAGAAATTAATTGAGTTTAAAGTCATTTCATATAAGCTTATAAGTTAAGATGAGGTTTGAATGAAATCATTTTGCATGATAATCTATTAAGTTGTTCCATTAAGCATAGGGTCAATGAAATTTGATTGAATTCTACTCATTTTAGTATCTTTTTTAAAAAATGTCTCAAGTACATTTTGAGTTATACGTTTTTATTTATTTATTAAATTATCATTTTATTAATACGCCCTTTTTAATAATTAAAATTCCATTTTTTTTATTAATTAAAATTTTAGTGTTATAATTTATTTAAAAGTGTTAATACGCTAGTATAAAACTAAATTAGTNATTTAATAATATAGTGGACCTAGTCTTCTGGGCCCCCCTACTACCTCTCTAGCTACCTTACATAGTCAACATGGTCATCTCTTCGGTAGGGATATTGGAGCCTAATATCCTTACCCCTGATGATACCCTTGACATGTGTTCCTTCTTGAGCCTTCTTCTTCCATCCAATGAAGATCTCTCTGTAGCAAGCTATTTAAAAAATGAAACAAAAATCTGGGGATTGAACACGGAGCCCTGAGCATAGTTCTTTTCTTGTGTCAAGCTCATTACAAAATGAAACAATCACCTCTCCTATCAGGTCGAGTCTTTCGCTAGATCTTGTAGATGTCGAGTTGAGTCTTTCTTTAGGTCTTGTATTTGAACCTTCATTTCATGCACCTATATCCTTTTCTCCATCTAGTAGATAAATTGTTGACAACCTCAAAGTCGGTGAATGATTTGAAGCTTGGGGGGCATTTCTCCAGCCTTTGATTATCATTCTAGAGTTAAGCCACTAGATTTTCAAGATGGGGGCACACCGAGCATGGTCTTAGTTCCTTCTCACACTCTCAAAAACATGAGAATGTAACCGAGTATACTTTTATCACTTTTTCAGACTCGTAAAGGTTATACAAAAAATGAAACCCCTGGAGTCTCCTTTAATCTCTTTTCAAACTCTCTAAACATGAAAATATTTTCGAGTGATCTTGCTTCCTTTCACACTCATTAGAAGGTTTTAAAGGGCATCTTTCGAGTGGTAGTTTATCTCTTTCTTGGCCTTGTGAGACTAAAATTATGAAAAAGGACAATACTGGAGTCATCTTTAAGTTTTTTTAGACTCTCTAAACATGAAAAACCAATGAGTTTACCTTCTCTGGACTCGTTAAACAATCATACATTGAAGGACCCATATGGGACCGAACCCTTACTTCTTCCAATTCGTTAATCAAAGGAAGAGGAACTTACTGAAGGTGATTTATATCGAGAAAGTGTTACCCTCCTCAAGCTCTTTAAATTAAAAAGAGGTACTCGTCTATCTAGATGGGAGAAAAATTGAAAGAATCAAGCCCAACAGTTTTTGAGAACATTACTGGTAACTTTTACAGTCGCCCTTGAACATGGCATTTTATTTTGCATACATTTTAATCTGTTGAACCTCTGCAATGAACCAATCCTATGATTTTTCTTACTCCTTTGGGTCACCCAATGAAATTCACAGTATCCATTGCATCATCATGTCTTGGTCCATGTCATGTTTCTACTATTGTGCCTCAGTGTTCAAGGGAAGTATCTGCCTCGAGAGTCACCCATCACAGATTTTCTGTTTCAATACCCATGTTAGTCCATGTTCTTTTGATCCACCAATTACATATCTGTGTCAGTTTCATGTCGTTGATGGGGGATACATCAAGGCCCTCCTTCGATGAGTATGTTCCTATCGACTTCAATGCATTATCCATGAACTAGACTTAGAAACCAGTTAGTACCATGGGACCTGCATGCCTCAATGGCAGGCCTCCTCACTTTTGATAGTGGGTTTACATCATTGACCCATGATGGGGCGATTCCACAAATGTTTGAATTCATCTCATCTATTCACATTCATTGGAATGTACAAGGGTACCTTGGGAATCATTAGCATCAATGGTGATTTCCCTCGCACTTGTTAACAGTTTACCTCATTAACCAGTAATCAAGTGGTCTCTGCCATGTTCGACATCAAGACATATATTCACATGGATAGATTCGTATATCATCGGGATCGGTAAGAAGACATTGGGTTGAGTCATCACTCTTATATGTACTTTTCCCAGGTTTCGACGGAGTTTCTTTTGAACATTGACACATATATTGTCACATAGCTCCACTTTGTATTGGTCATGGCTATGTCTGGTCATCTCGTAGATCCACTATGTATTCTTTGTGGCTACGATAACTTCAGGTCATGGGAGTATAGATCCACATTGTATATTCAATGGCTATACCTTTTTGTCAATATAATTATGGATCTGTAGTGTATTTTATGGTGACCATACCTTGAAAGTCTTTATCACTCAAGCATAAGTATGCTTGCCTTAGGTTTGAAACATGTCATAATATTTTTTTGATGGTTTTGTGCATCTTCTATCAGGTTCTCTGAGTCCATACCCTTGCTTGAAAAATTCTACAAAGTACTTCAGTCATCAGTTCTCATCTTGTAACGTCGCACTTTGGGGGGCAATCTGTTACACATCAAAATCACCCATGACGATGATGGCCTAGTGTCGTCATTACCAATGTCGCAAGTGTCGCATTTTAGCTGCAAGTGTCACACATATCATAACATAATCTTGCCTATGTTGTGTCTCAAACAACATTATCAAAAACACTTACAAGAGACCTCAAAGACTAGTTTTGAAGAGGAGAAGTCATTTAACAAAGAGTACAAGTATTTTTCCATGGAAGAACCCACTCAAAAATCATTTTTGGAAGGAAGCGCTCCCCTATACACTGTCAAGGAGTGTTGGTGCTTTGTACCCTATTTGGGGGGAGCGTTGCAACACTCTGTGCCCCATTCTGAGGGAGCGCTGCCCTTTTTGAGTGAATTTTGGACTGTGAGAGAAATCAGGGAAGAATCCCCTTAATCTTCGAAGTTGGTTGGATCTGAATATGAGATCAAGGCTTGATCTTAGGGAATATCCACAACTGAAGGAGAATAATCCTCAACCTATCCCTAGAATCTATTAAGTGGTTAGGCCTCTTCAATCTTATAAGGAGGCCTTGTCATCGTGAAAAGGGATGGCAGTTTAGAGGCATCAAACTTATGATCTCATAAGGGAGATAACTAGTAAAGAATATTCATTTTGATGGTGGATTATTTGAGCAAGGGTCTAGAAAAAGAGAGCTTGGTGAAGTTGTTGCATCTACATCTATGGATATAAGCATTTCACTTTGTTTTCATTAATATAAATCTATGCTTGGCCTAGTTCCTTTAATGTTTGTGTACGTTTCATGAACTTGTTTATTTTATAGATCCATTATGAAGCTAATCATGGTAGATTAGGAACTATGTTTCGTTGTCATTTCTCATTGTATTACAAGACCTTCTTAATAACTTGGAGATCAAGATCATCCTGGATCGAGCAAGGACAAACATCAATAAAGGTATTTACCCTTCTTCCTTCTTCTTCTTCTTTGAATAGTTTAGCTTCATGAAAAGGAATGTCAGTGTCCACATTATCACTTTTTTGTCTTGGTCATAGGGGTCTAGTATCCAAGAGGAAATCCACTTGTCTACAGGGGGATTCTCCTGTAACAAGGGGAGTCTACGTATCCATCCTTTTAGGATCCATGTGCATTATCCCCTTCTCCACGAACAACTTTTTTATCCAAAGTGGGATTTCTTCCAACATCCTTTTCCTAGGGACTTCCATGAACTTTCTTTCATCTTTGTTGAAAGAATCAATGTACTCCACAAAAAAATCAATTATATACTCCTCCTTCTCCCAAGAATAATAGAATTTAATGAATCAAGTACACTTTTTATCCAATTCCTTCATCTTATCAATCGTGGCTTCATCCCAAAATAATAGTTCTAATGGACTCAAAGTAATATTAGTAGCAACATTCCTCTTCAACCACTCATATAAAAGACATGGAAATTCATTAAATAAAATTCCATGCATATCAATGTAGTGATACCTATATTCCATTGTATCGCATTGAAATTTGTTGGAAATGAAGTCTTGATTTTTTTTTTTTGCAGTAGTATATGGAAAGTGCGTAGAAGTAGGAAAGTGCACAAAAGGAAGACAACACACAACTTGAAGAATAAATACATAAGAATATATCTAAAAGAATAAAACAAATAAAAAAAGCATAACAGGAGAATGACACTTCGAAATTCCATAAATAGAAGAACAATAGAAAAGAAGCATGAAGACTGAAAAGAATAATAAAGGCGTCGAACAACTAGTGAACTGAGCTAGTCATGCATTGTAATTGGATAGTTTTGGGATGAATAGATTAGGGATTTCAGCCCTAAATTTTGGTACAAATATGTAATGGGTTGAGATATTAGGGGTTCGTTGCCGTCGTTTTTGTTGTTACTATTATGGGTTTATCTAAGTACTATTATGATGAATTTTGGTTATGATATATTAGGTTAATCTATAGTCTGGTAATTGTTGATGCATACTGAGTTCTTGAGTTCTTGAATGTAGCAGTCGAAGGTTGAGAAGGATGAATAAAGGAATAGTAAAGATATTGTTGGGCCCTTCGTTTTTGGATTTGAAGCTATGCATGAAGGACTAGAATCCAATTTATGGTTAAACATGAGTTGCACAAGCTACATAAAGAGCTGGATAATGGAGCAAGTAAAGGAACATAAATTGGTTTCGAAAAGGGACAACGCAACACCAGCAAGGAAAAATCAGTTAAATCAGAACAAGAACGAATACGAGCCCAATGCCAGAACATCCTACTCATATTATATATATGACATGTATACAATTGTAAAAGGGTTGTTTGGTTCTCTCTCTCAGCTCTTGGTTCTTGTTGCTGGCTATTGTTGATAGGTTAAGTTTTAATGTTGTTAAGCATACGTTGTACATGTAATTGGTACTTGGATCTAGGTAAACAGAGCTCTGCGACATGAGTCCAGAATCATAATTCCATAATAGAGTACCAAGATGTATCCCTGAGATTGTATTCAATAAGTTATGATGTTAATATATGAAGAAGGACACAAAATTGTGAATTATAATCTGTCATTCTATGTTTACTCTTATGCATTGTATCTTTATAGTACTCCTTTATGCTTGATAAGTTCCATATGATATATTTGCATATGAATGATTTTCACAACTTAAGTATCTTTAGTTCCTAGGTGTATGAGCTCATATTTGTTCTGCAGTTAGCATGTCCTATGAAAGATCATGGTGAATATTGAAGGATTTGGGAACCCACCTAAGTATTCTCCTTTCCCTTCCCTATCCTTCTGTCTTGGTTTCACTTCGGGTGAGACTTCTTCTCCTCGAAGGAGATGAAAATTCTAGTGCTCTATACTACACGGTACCTTTTTTTGGTAACCTGATAAGGACTCTGGTCTGACCAATTCCACGCCAAAAAAATGGTTTTATTGTCGGGACTTGCGTTAAAATGGAACCTGTAGGGAGGATGCTTCTGCGAATTCACAGATCTAATATTCACCAATGGTGGGAGAGAAATTGCGATGCTTTTATATGGAAAGAAGCGGAGCTGAGAGAAAAATCTATGAAATATACATGGGAGGTACTCTTTTACTCAGAAAGATCGAGTGACCAGTACGAGATATTCTGGGTTAATTTCCCAGAAGAAATTTTCCACTGGATAGATAGGCTCCAAGAAGCTCCAGAATTCCAAGAACAAGTCAATAAGACCTGTACTTGGCATACATAAAAGATTGCAACACTTCATCAGCTTGACCATCAAGTCACGTGAGCAATCGATTTCTAGCTCAATACCACACTAGAAGGATACATTATTGAGTTTGCAGCTGAGAATCACCAATATGTTTCATGAGCCGAAGTGGATTTCAAGAAATATGCAAGGGGAAGACTGTTGAGGAAAATCCCCATGTGGATTAAATTTTTCTTGATGGAAGAGGGGATGGTGACGATGTCTCCAACTAATATGGAAGCGTAAACACCCTTGCTTGGGGTAGGGTGAGTTTTTGGTGGAGTCATGGCCTAAGAGAGGGCAGAGGGTTCTTTGGAAAATAAGGGAAACAACAAGAAATGGACTCAAGAGACAAGCGAGCCTTGAAAAGAGCCATCATAGTTGAGAAGTGGTGGCGTAGTAAGATAAATAAAGAAGAAAAAAAGTTCAAGCAGTTGCGGAAAGAAGTAGGACCAGGAGAAGTAGAGGAACAATAGATGGAAGAGTTGTGAAAGATGAGAAGACAAGAAAGATTGTCTAGTCAAAGATTAAGTGAGAGAGAAACGCAGAGGGAAAGAAGTCCCTAGGAGGGTGGACAAGAAGGATAAGGTGTAGAAGCAAGGAAAAAGGAAGTTGGCATGGATATTGAAGAGGAAAGAGAATATTCATCCCCAATGCTAGGAAATATCAAGAATCCAGTTGAAGAGACCACTTCAGAGGAAGAGAATGAGACCCCCCAAATCAAAGAAACCTACCCCGAAGCTAGTGGCGCCAGCCCTGAATCACTTATACCCCAAGTGTCTTTTATACAAATGCTAAATTCGATACTAACTTCTTATGTTAATTTTGTTCTAGTACAACTAGTTACTCAGTCACAACTGGGAAGTGCGAGTACATGGAGAATATTGGGATCCCTTGATGGGTCGCAACCAGGACTGTCAGGTTTTATTTTGATAGGAGCAGAAATATCAACAATGGTCGGTAATGCGGGAGGTTGGATTGCTCGATACCCATAATTATGGGGTAAAGGAGACGGAGATGTTGAGAAACATTGGTTCTTGTGTGAAGCAATATGGAGATCTAGAGGGACTCCAGATGAGAATAAATTGGTTGAGTTCCAGAATAACTTAAGAGGTCATGATCTCAAATGGTACATGAAGGTTATTGAGCCAGGAGTGTCAGGAATGCAAAGTCAGGCATTCACACTTGACTAGGTACAGACAAGGTTCATAGTGAAGTTTAAGCTCAGTCAGAACAACAAGATCTATCTGAGTTACACAATATTTAACAAAGGGAAGGTGAATCATCCTGGGAATAGAGCCATAAATATAAAGATGCTATAGGGAGGTAGTGCATCCAGTTCATGAGGAACATCAAAGAGAATGGTATATTGAAGGATTTCTACCCCAAAGGTCATGGCACGTTGAAAGGTCTCTCCCACATTTTTAATATTGAAAGGCATTTTCTGGTATGCAAAGGTACCCCAAGGACAAATAAACGTCGTATTGTGTTGATCCTCAGGTTTGATCTAAATTCAATTATAACTTGAATATTGATCCATAAAGGAAAATGCTTCTCTCCCTGCAGACTCATCAATAATATGGTGAATAAAATGAGTGGGGAAGTTATCTTTAGGACACTATTTGTTCAGGTCCCTAAAATCCATACATACACGAACAATTAATTTATTTTTATCTACATGAATGAGGTTGTACACCTATTCGGTCAAGGGAACTGGGTAGATGAAGCCAACATTGAATAGCTTCTCCACCTATGCCTTAATAGCATGGGCCTTCCTAGGATTAACAACTCTAAGACGTTGCCGAAAAAGTTTAGTATTCTAAAAAGTTTTAATATCATTTTTGAAAATTTTGGGGTCAATCCCTGGCATATCTTCGTATGACCAAGCAAATATGTCTCGAAATTTCTTGAAGAGATCAGTGTAGATTTGAATTTCCTCAAGCAAAGAATCTGTATTGATATATACATTTTCAATTTTACAAGGGGTTCGAGATATGTCGGTCACAATGGTAGGAGAAATGTTTTCCATGTTTCCTTCGGCATGAATACTATGCATATCTAATGTAACCATGACATGACCAGCCATATCACTCAGGATGGACCCTAAAATCATCCTATTCAATCCTAACAAGATCTCGGAGAAAATAGGATCAATGATGCATATCGTCCCAAGGCCTATCAGGACCAAACATGGCCTCTAAGATGGCTTCATCTGAGGGTAAAATATTGTCGAGGAAATCATGTGAACAATATGATTGAACGGCCCATATGGGCTCTAAGATGGGATCCACCTTGTCCATCCATGAGGAGGCAGGATCTGGGCTAGTAGTAGCTTCTATAATATCTTGATACATAAATTCTACTACAGGAAATGGAATTTCCATCCCAATGTGAAAATGACCTTCATATAAAATAGTCAAGGAAGGTAGGGTCCAAGGGTTGTTGAAATACAAAGTATGGAAATTAAATGACCTCGTTAATGATGAGGACTCACTGGATATGGAATTAATATATGCAATCAGTTCCGTGAAATCAAAAGTACCCATCAAGGAGGAATACATCCCGACACCAACATTCTTAGTTTCTTATTGATAATTATCAATAATAGGGACCGAAGGTCCCACTGATGCATTAGGACCAGGATGCACAAAGGACAATTGGTAAATCATCACAATCTTTCCTTTGATGATGAAAACCGACAACATAATGAATGTCATAACATAAGTCTAATTAAGTGATAGTAGTATATTGTAGTCGAGAGGCACATCAACCACCTCGAACTTGACCTCCACAGTCTTTCTTCCTAATTGAATCAAGAAAGTGAGAAGGATACTATGGGGTATAAAATAAATCCCATCAAATGCAGTCAACATGGTCATGGATTAAGATATGGGAGGGGATCCAATGGATTTCCAACAGGCTAAAGACATCATGGATGTCAAATCAACTTCATCAATTATAGTATTCTTTATGGTAACTTTTGTGTACTCAATAGGGATTTGAAATGCCACGTGGTAAGGTAAGTGAGGCTTAATGTCCATGACATCAAACTTGATAAAATTTGAGCCACATGGGGTATAAATCTACTAACGTAGATAGCAAGGTATTCCTTTGTAAAGGACACATCTAGAGGACTTCCAAAGCCGACATCACGCATGGGGTTTAGCCCAAATACTCAACAATTGAATAGTTTTTGGTGTCTCTCGCAATAGGTTTGTTGGCAGAGCGCTTAAGTAATCCTTTAGGACTACAAGGAGCAGGTTTTGTCTTATCGATATGCAAAGGAATTTATGGGGGAGGATGAGGATATGGACCTATAACACTCTGTGAAGAAATGTAATCATGACATTGAATGGCTACATCAATCTGAGACTTAACCATATTGAGGAAAATATGGCCACCATCATGTTCTGAATGGTTTTGACTCCCGCTCGACGCATTTCCAGTGTTGGAGGTCCTCGAGGATATATTACTCCCGCTTGATGCATTTCTAGTGTTGGAGGTCCCTGAGGATATATTTTGGTTATGTGAAAATTGGTTCTTCAACACAGGAATTTGTTGCGCAATGAGCCTCAAGGATTCCTCAATCTTAAGGAGCAAGTGGGTAAGGTGATCATATTTACAAATTTTATAGGGAAACTTCAGCTTCTTATTTTCTTTCTTTCCCTCACCAACATTATTAATCGATTTATCATTATTATTGTCGTCCTTGTATTTATTATTATTATTCTTCCCACCCTTGCAATTATTACCATGTCCTTTCCTCTTATTCTCTCTTGGTTGTTGGTTACCATTTGGTTTGATGATGAATGTACATAATGCACATCTACCGACGGGGTGGTGGAGGATGAAGCCTTAGCTTGTCCTGCTAAAGACTAGTTAAGAGAAAAATATTTGAGTTGGTTCATCACCTGGTCTGTACTCTTAGAATTTGTGGAGCCTATGATTCCATCGGCATGAGGCCCAAGCCTTTATTTAGGATCATAATTTGACCACGGTGCATTAGGGATAATTTCATAAAGCATCCCATATTGAGCATATATAAGGTCCAATTGTTGGTATTTGAAGATGGATTCTTCCTCAGTTGTCACTCCAGATGTAGAAACATACTTTATATAGGACACCTCTTTTGTCTATGTCACTCTTGAATATGATTGAAAATATGGGTGGCTTTATCTTGTCGAAGAGTCGATAAGAGTTCTAGGAGGGAATCCTAATGAACCAATAGTTGGAAGTGATTGAGAGAAACCAAAACTATATAACTAAAAGTTTTGTAGGTTCCCCCTATTAGCTCAATGTACCACTTAGCGGCGACCCCAACGAGGGTGCATTGAAATAGCCTCAAATGAATAGAATTGTCATTAAGGAAGTTAGATGAGCACCATAGGTGAAAAGTAGTCACATGATCACCCGAGTATTCACCATTCTTTCCTTCAAACTTTATAATGTCGGAAGGAATTTTAGTGGGGACCTCGGGCCATGATGGATCATGATGCATAGGTTCATTCATCAATTTATAAAAATATGGAAGATTTAGCATGGCCAGAAAAGGGATACAGGGTTGTGGTGTCTAAGTCCATGCTCCTGGGAAAGATTGGGTTTGAGAAATTGTGGGCTAACCAGGGTTCTGGTAAACATGATGGCCCTGACCAGTAGGATAATATCCTCCTCCCATATCATTCATGAAAAGTTGTAAGGGAACCATAACAACAAAAGTGGCATGATAAGGACTATATATGTTTCCCCCATACAAAGGAATTTCATGCTGGGGGATGCCCATACCGTAAAACTGACTCCCTTCGGATTGAACACAAGAGGATAGAGGGGGGTTTTCCATAATAAAAGAGTTCATCAGAATCGGTGGGGAGGAAGAGGGAATGAAGGAAAAAATATAGGAAGTAAATTGAATGTCCATTTGAGCACTCCATCTTGGAGAATTGAAGTTAGGATTAGGCATGGAGGAAGGAGGATTCCAACATATAAATGTAGGATTTATTTGAGGGATATGACCTCCACCAAATGATAAAGGAACATAAGGAGGTTTCATTCCCCTAGACCCAAAACTAGGATTCATATTAGCCATCAAAATGGAGGATGAGAAATGCGACATCATGTCAGACATAGAAAAAGAAAAAGTATTAGAGGCCGAAGGTATTGAATTAGTATCATGATTTAGCATACTATATGGTAATACACAAGGATTTGTTCCCATGGGTTGGGTAGCATTAGATTATGGAGCCTCCAACATCCAAACTTCTGATGACAAGGTATTTGGGGGGACCCCACTAATCACAGAGGATGATCACTCAATACTCATGGTAGGATGATCACGATCCTTGGAGGTGGAGATATATGCACCACACTTATTAACTCTTTAGCTTTTATAAGGCAGCTTCGTTAAAGGATCAAGATGTGGTGGCAATGTCAAAAGACAAAGATACCAACGAGGAGGTTGGTATTATTCCATGATGACTCAAATCTTGAGATACAATAAAAAATCCTAAGGTTGACTAATAATCAAAGAGAACACTTCTAAATAAAATAAAAGGCCAATGTGCACAAACAAGATATGATGGTTGAAAGGGACCTCCCAAACTAAAGTAGGTATGCCTCACCCAATAGAGGTCCTGAGACTCTGCAACAATAGAGTGGAGGTGTCAATCAGTTATAAGGACCCTCGTAGGATTCAAAAAAAATATCGAAAGATCCATCTGGAGATGAAATCCTCCATAAAGTATATGTGTTTTCTGACCCCTATATGACTGAGTGTACCTACAGAATAACCCTTGTAAGCAACCTATGTGGTTTTCCACGTCAAGAAACTAGAGTCACCACAATATAACCAATGCTTAGGCGAGCATTTGCAAGTCTGGTCCACCATATGGGCATGGTAGAAAAGCCCAAAATATTGAAAGCATCACCTCTCAAGGAGGTAAATGCACTAGCAAGATCGCCAAATAAAAATATAACCCCAGAAATATCTCTTACGCTAAGAAGGTATTTGAG
The DNA here is from genome assembly GCA_010110895.2 of Picea sitchensis. Lineage (NCBI taxonomy): Eukaryota > Viridiplantae > Streptophyta > Pinopsida > Pinales > Pinaceae > Picea > Picea sitchensis. The sequence continues at coordinate 9,997 of SNQJ01S0047537.1, read as the reverse complement.
GGCTATCTCTGCAACCAACATCACGTCACCTCGTGCTTAACTCCAGTGTGAGCAGAGCCTCCCGATGACACTAATTATATAATGGTTTTCACCACTCCCTAGTCAGACACATACGTTTAGTTTTATATCCTTGGAGAAATTTACTCACAAAATCCTATTCCAAGGCCCTAGGTCCTATACTTGTTTGTGTACCTTGAAAAATAAAATCATTTGTAATCAATTTTAATTATTCAATGTTAATTTTAATGTCTCCTTCTTACTCAAGAGGTGTGATCGTGAAGCTGATGGTATTATGACTCAACATATATAAAAAAAAACAAATGTAAAAACATTTCTACAAGAAAAAGGAGACAATCCAAGTAGGATACCAAGAAGTAGCTACCCAGACCAATGTGAAAGGACAACAAATGAGAAAAATGACAAGAAATGATTTTTCCCAAAGAATTCACCAATAAAGTGACTTCATATCTGTAACGACCCTTGATTATTAAGTATAATTAATTTAAAAATATAATCCTAAAAGATTAGCTAAACTGTATTTATGTCTTAAAATAACATTTCTAATAGATTATTATTAAATAATGGTTCATGAGGGTTAATGATTGATTTAATTATTAATTCATTCATTAATTAATAAAGTATTAAATAAATGGTGGATAATATGATATAATATTAAATTGGGTTACGTATCCCACAAGGGATAACGTATTCAATACATTAG